>CM017196.1:31260616-31428116 GCA_004837865.1 Musa balbisiana
GAATAGAAGAGCTATTACTACAACTGTACAAACTTATTTTGATAGTTTCAATGAATGGCTCTCTTTTCCATAAATATATATATATATATATAATAATTAGATTAACCTCGTGAAAATAAATACAATTGCACGAGTGGTCATACGAAAAAATTATATAAAATTAAATAGCGTTATAAATAATAATAATAATAAATTATATAGTAAATACAAGTAGTTATTCTACCAAATAATGAATAAAAAAATAATTTCCACTTGATATATCAAGATTCTAATCTACAATTTACTCAAATATTAAATAGCGTTATATAAAAATAATAATAAACCTCAGGTTATATTTTTACGAGGAAGCAAAATACACCAAACTAGGAAGAAGCAGCAAACATGTTATATTCTACCGTTTACTCAATTTATTATTTTTTAACAATTTAATCAGAATAAACGATGCAGAATCTTTGATTTATTACTCAAATTGTTATAACAATTTAATCAGCAAACAAAAAAAAAACCCAATTTAAATAAATTAAAAATAGTCCAATTTTCCATAACAATTGTTGGAATTTATTAATGTTGTAGTCATGATGCTGCTATCTCTGTGTTACTAATGAGCATCTAATTTGCAGGTTAGCCTTAATGGATTTTTTTTGTTGGTAATGAAGGAGAACACTGCAAGAAGCGGTTGGTCCCTACAAACAACTACTAGAATAATATGTTATCAATTTAACTACTAAAAAAATAAAATAAGGTTAATAATATGTTAACAACTTAATCAGGAGTATAAATAAATAAAAACTAAAATAGGTTAATAATATGTTAATAATCAAAATAAGTATTTTTTTTAGCAGCAAAAAATCTAAACAAAATTAATTTAATTTCCCTTGCGACTAAGCCACACGGTTGAGGAAGAAGCGTCGCCGGATGCTGGTGAAGTCGTTGAGGGCCGCCGGGTCACCTCCACCACGACGGCAGAGGGGGGCTCGGGGCGGAGGGCCCGACAGCGAGACTATGCCAGAGGCTTCATCGGTGACGCAGGTGGACCGCCGAAGTGCTGGGGGGCAGAGGATGCTGACGGGACACCGGTGGACGCGACGTAGGTGGGGCGGCGGCAGAGGCTTCGGCGTTGAGGAAGAAGGGAAGCCGATGAGGCAGAAAGGTCGGTCAGGGCAGCTCAGGACGCAGGTGGGGTATTTAACGCCGACGATCCATTCGTAAAAGGGAAGCAATCCTCCTGAATCCATGAGGAAGAAGGATTCCAGAGGTTTCAAGAGGCCTTCGCAGTCCGCATGCGCTGAGGAATCCGACTCGCCATGCTTGCTGTGTATCCAACAAAATTACGATTGAACACGGGTCCGACGTGTGTTCGATCGAGTCGATGACGAATTTGTGTCCGACACACGTCGACCATGGCTATGCCACTGAAACTGCCATGTCCGAGCTTCCCACGGTGACCACAGCTTCGCCAACAAGGTTGCATTCGTAAGTTATATCATCTTTTGAGCAAGGAAAGTCTTGTCAATTCCAAGATCTCCCAGTCTCCTTCAAGATTTGATCCAAGTTCATTACACTCTCCTGGTTCTCTAACCTATGCGCACAAACAACAACAAAAAGGTAAAGATTGTGAAGGTTTTTGAAGAAACAGTAAAAAATCATCTACAGCGAACAAAAATTCGCCACTGGACTAAAAATATCTGCATCATTAGTTTAAGCATCCCTAAATATGATCTCAGCTTTATGACCAGAATCCGAAGACAAAAGAAGAATAAAAAAAGAAGAAACAAGAGAACAGATCGAAACAGAAAAAAGAGTCTTTAGCTGGAACGTGGAAAAGTATCGGTTAAAATGAATAGAGCGATTTACTTTACTACTAAGGCTATTTCTGTAGAAATATGAAACAAATCAAACACTTTTCTTTACGGTAATTGAAATTTTATGTTGCTAACCAAGTAAAATGAAGAATAAGACCTATGAAGTTTGTTGGCGATGGAGGAGCAAGGAAAAAACAGAAATGCAAGTAAAAGAATCCTATAGTATTAAAACCATGAGGAGATAACTATGAAGATAACTATGAATCAAATCTCAACACGCCCCCTTGATTCATAGTTACGTACACCGATTTGCGACAGAAAATAAACATGCTTTTGAACTAGAAGCGATTTGGTGAGGATATCCGTAACTTGTTCATCTGTTCCACAATACTTCATTGTTATAACTCCACTTGCTATAAGATCTCGGATGAAATGATAGCGTATCTCTATATGCTTCGTTCTTCCATGAAACGTTGGATTCTTCGTCATTGCAATTGTGATCTTATTGTCACAAAATATTTCCGTTGCTTCTTTTTATTCTTGATGAAGATCTTCAAGAAATCTTCTAAACCATATTGCTTGACAAGCTACTGATGTTGCGGCTACATATTTTGCTTTCGATGTCGACAACATAGTTGTTGCTTGCTTTTTAGAACTCCAAGATATAGCTCTCGATCCGAGGCTAAAAACATTGCCTGAAGTACTCTTTCGATCATCTAAAGCTCCTGCCCAATCACTATCAGTGAAACCCGATAATTTGTAATTAAAATTATGAGAATACCAAATACCATAATTTGTAGTTCCAGCAATATAACACATAACTCTTTTAACAGCTCCGAGATGATGTTTGCTTGGGCTATGCATAAACCTGGATACTACACCAACAGAGAATGCAATATCTAGTCAAGTATGAGTTAGATAAATCAAACCTCCAACCAAACTTCTGTAGTATCTTGCATTTGTCAGACTTGTACCATCTTCAAGTTTCAATTTCTCATTTACATTCATGGGTGTTGCTGCAGCTTTACAATTAATCATGTTAGACTTTTTGAGTAGATTCATTACATACTTTCTTTATGAAATAAAAATTCCATCTAATCCTTGCTTTACTTCCAACCCAAGAAAATAGTGCAGTAGACTTAGATCTGACATTTCAAACTTATTCATCATGTATTTTTTAAATTCTGTCACAAAAGAGTTAGATGAACCCATATATATAATATCATCAACATAGAGGCAAACCATTAGAATATTATGTTCACCTTTTTTCTTTAGATAAAGAGTAGGTTCAATATTGCTTCTCTTAAATCCATTCTGATGAAAATAAAAATCAATTTTACTATACCATGCCCTTGGAGCTTGTTTAAGCCCATAAAGAGCTTTTCTTAACTTGTACACCTTTCCTTCATGTCCTTTAATAAAAAAACCTTCAGGTTGAGCAACAAAAACCTCTTCGTGTAAATCTCCATTTAAAAATACAGATTTCACATCAAATTGATAAACAGGCCAACTTAAGTGAGCAACTAAAGCCAAGAAAGTTCTCACGATTTTGAATCTAGCAACTGGAGAAAAGGTTTCATCAAAATCAATACATTATTGCTGTGAATATCCTTTTGCTATAAGCCGAGCCTTATGCTTTTGGATACTTCCATCTGCATTAAATTTTATTTTGAACACCCATTTTAACCCAATCGCTTTCTTTTCTTTCGGTAGATCCATTAGCTCCCAAGTTTCATTCTTCTCAATTAACTTGATTTCCTCCTTCATTGCTTTTCTCCATTCCTCTTTTTTAAGAGCTTCCTCAAAAGTTGTTGGATCTGAAAAAAACAAAGCAAATATTGAGTTATAAATTTCTATTAGTGATTTGAAATTTCTTGGAGGGGTTTCACCTTTATTGGTCTCCCAATTCCAACTTGCACTTTTATCAAACATAATATTTCTATTAATAATAACTTTATCACTAACAGGGTTATATAATCGATATGCTTTCGATTATAAAGAATAATCAATTAAAATACACTTTTCAGATTTTTCATCAAGCTTGTGATGATTTTGTGAATTTATCAAAGCATAAGCAATACAATAAAAAATTCTTAGATGTCTAACACTTGGTTTCATACCAGACCAAGCCTCAAAAAGAGTTTGATTCATAACAGCCTTTATTTTAAGCAAACTTCTTGTCATTTCAACAACAGTCCGATTCTTACGCCCAACTATACCATTTTGCTCCGGTGTATATGGTGTTGTTAATTCTCTATGAATATCATTTTCTTCACAAAAAGAATTAAACTCATTAGATAAAAATTCACCACCTCTATCTGTCCGAAGTGTCATTATATTTTTACCACTTTGCCTTTCTACAAGTGCCTTGAATTTTCAAAAATTATCAAATGTTTCATATTTCAATTTCAAAAAATATACCCAACTCATGCGACTATAATCATCCGTAAACAATAGAAAATATTGACTTCCACCAAATGATTTTATATTCATAGGTCCACATAATTCAGTATGAATTAATTCAAGACAATTAGATGCTCTCCATGCTTTTCCAATAGGAAATGGTTTTTTACTTTGTTTGCCATAAATGCATCCTTCACATACATCAAGTGTATTAATCTTGGGCAATCCGAAAACCATTCCTTTTTTACCTAACAACCTTAAACCCTTAATGTTAAGATATCCATATCTTAAATGCCATAAACTAGACTCATTCTTTTGAGTTGTGATAAGCGCATGCCTTTCAATATTTGACACATCAAGTGGAAACATCTTGTTTTGTGTCATGCAAATATTTACTATAATCAAACCAGATTTTTTATCTTTAATAGTGCATGAACCATCATCAAATATTACTGAATATCCATCATCTATCAATTGTCCAACACTCAACAAGTTATGTGATAAAGTAGGAATAAAGAAAACATTATCAAGGTATTTTATTCCCTTGATTTGTCTTTACCTCAATTGTTCCTTTCCCTTCCACTTGGATTTGCTTGCTATCTCCAAGTCTAACTTTAAACTTATGAGTTTCATCAATATATCTAAATATTGATTTTATGCTTGACATATGATTAGAACATCCACTATCCAGAAACCAAATATTATTTGAGATATCATGAACTTGTGAATGAGTCATAAATAACTTACTATTTTCTTCATTTTGCTTCACATAATTTGCTTGCTTTCCTCTTTTCCAACGGTCTGCTTTCACAAACTTTTTACAGTAGTGACATTGAATTCCACTCTTGTAATTTTTTTGATCATAATTTGACTGTCTTTGTTCATCATGCCCATCAAAGTGTCCTTTTCTTCCTCTGTCACGTCCTCTTCCTGTTGATTTGTTGATTTTTTGTCTTCTTTTAGAAGGCTCCCCCTTAATCTGAAATGCTTTTTCTTCACTTTTTTCAAGTGACCTGTTCAACTTTACTTCATGTGCTTGCAAGGAACCATTAGTTCATCAAATGAATATGTAGATAAATCTTTTGATTCCTCAATTGCGGCAACAACATGATCAAATTTCTGAGTTAAATTTCTTAAAACTTTTGCAACAATTATATGATCAGGAAGATGTTTACCATAAGATTTCATTTGACTAACAATTTCAGTCACTCGAGAAAGAAAATCTTATATCGATTCATTGCTTTTCATAAACAAAATTTCAAACTCACGACGGAGGGTTTGAAGTTTTACCATAATCACCCTTGATGAGTCTTGAAATTCATTTTAAAGTATCAACCAAGCTTGCTTTGAGGTTGTCGCTGTTGAAATTCTTGAGAAGATTGTCACTGCTGCATATCCATTCTCTATTAAGTCTCAAAGATCTTGAGACTTGAATAGAGTATTCATGTTGATACTCCAAAATTCATAGTTTTTACCCGAGAAGATATGAATAAGGGGTTGAGACATAGAATTCAAGAAAAACGATATAGTATTAAAAACAGGAGGATTCACAAGAATACTTACAAGATTTTTTCAAGTGCACATACTTTCTATATCCTTGTTTCATGAACTATAGTCCTATTTATAGGACATAGTGAGAATCACCCTATAACTACTAGATTGAGGTAGTTATTGAAACCACCATATAACTACTAGATCATGATTGAAGTGGTTATATAACTATCTAGATAAATAACTATGAAGATAATTATGAATCAAATCTCTTGCTGGGCATGACAGCACACAGGATTCCAGAGTTCTGCACAGCGATCCTAAGGTTGTCGCCTGGTGATACTCATGAACTTAACCTGGCGACGTTCGTGACGTTCGTGCCAGATCTCAGCAGCTTCTCCAGCATCGGCACCGATCTGGATGCCGACCCCAGTGCGAACACTATCTTCGTCTTCGGCACGTGCCCGTCGTTCGGCAACTCCTTCGAGATCCCGTCGATTCGATATTCGCCATCGATCCTACCAAACAACATCAACCACAATCGCCACAACAAGAAGACATAATCAAGAATCAAAGCTGAGGAAGGACTAATCAAGTTCGATCATTCCACTGAACTTACAAAGATCTAGAGATAGAGATCGCTTCAAAGCGAGATCAGACAGACTCAAGATAATTTCTCAGAGATCAGAGTTCTAGTCTTAAGCTGATCAGTGCTCTTGAAGCAGATATCGAGGTCATCAAAGATGAAAAACGAAAGAAGAATGACGCTTAAATGTCTGACCTAACTTTCGGTCCTCCGCCTTCGCTTCTCCACCTCCCGAGCACAACGAATTGAATCGCGCTGCGTCGGCGACTTGTGAAAGAAGACGCGCCGCCATAAAAGATATCCGGCGCTTTAAGAGAAACGGTGTCCCGGAAACGAGAAGACAGGATTCCTTCACCTTTTAGACGGGGATTTCAACCATACCTCTATCGGAAACGTTTGATTCGGTGGGACTCTCAGTTGGAGAGATTTCAACCAACGGCAGCCGTCCAATGAGCTCCGTCGTGAGATATACTTTTAGATTATTTTCATATATATATATATATATATATATATATATATACTTTTAGATTATTTTCATATATATATATATATATATATATATATATATATAAACTTGGGATGGGGAGACTTGGACCAGGTCAGGAAACACGAAGTCTTCCTATGACACTCAGAAACAGGTGCGCCATTCAGGTTCATGACGTAAGATGAAGGGATCCGGGCCACCTGATCTCGTGATGCGCCGTTGATGACATGTACGATCGTATTGTGACGATGGGTCGTCGAGCACCCGCGCGACCCGCGAAGTTGGTGCTTTGTTCGGAGACGCTGGCAATGGCGAGGATTTCTCCTATTTGCTCGCCCGCTCACTCGATCCTTCGTTGCAGGGAGAAAGTGAGAGACAAAAGAGGAAGCTTCTGGTGGAGGAAGGAACGGTGGCCACATCCTGAGCCAGGAGAAGAATCGGCGGGGTAATGAACGCGACCTCACGGAATGGGATTTTTTGAGGACATCTTTCTCGGCGAGGACGAGAGGAAGAAGAAGGAGAATGCGGCGGAGATGGAGGGCGGTCCCTCCGAACCCCGTCTCATCCCCAACCTCTCCTCCATCGCAGATTCCGTCGTCCGCCGTTGCTCCAGGTTAGGACTCCCCTCCACCTATTAACTTTCTCGGTCGATTCTTTCTGTTACTTTTGCCGTCGGTTCCGAATCGTTGGAACTGTTACTGAAGATCTGATAATACATTTCTTTTTCCCTCTCATTTTCTTTTGGCAAATTCTCGAGCAATTGACGACGATGTGAACGGCATTAATTATTTGGTAGTGTAAGCGGCATTGCCATGTGAAAAGAAGTCTGTTTTCGACAATTGGCATTCACTGCCTGGATAGGTCGGGCAATTTATCATCTCCTGTAATTGTGATCATTACACAGTCTATAGGTTTATTGGAAATAAAGGAATCTTGTTTTAATGATTGCTAGTTGATCTGATGTCAACCCTCTGGATCGCAAGCCAAGCACAATTTTCAGACAAACCTTTTGTTGTTCAATCTTGAAAGAGAATAGAAAAGAGTGCAAAAAAGACAGCTTGCTAGCTTATGCACTTATGCAATTCCTAAGCACTAAGAATGCTAAACTGTGATCTTAACTTTAGATTCTTTTGGCATACAGAAACCTTTGCTAAAGATAAAATGAACCGAAGATTGTTTATAATTCTCCGTTTGATTCTTTTACAAGAGATTGCAGAACTGTGAACTCTTGTTCCTAAAATAATAGTACACAAACACAGTCATCCTAACATATACCTTTTCATTTACGAGTTCCAATCAAAGTCTAATGCAACTCATTGTTGGCCTTATTTCGCTAATTTATGTAATGGTTTAGTCCCAACCTCCTTTTTGTTTTTAGCTATCTGACCATTTTATTATTTTTCCTAGAATCTTATTGGTGCTTCTTACTATTTTACTTCATACAAAAAGTTGCTCTGTTGAGGTTTATAGTAATAATTTGCTTTGTCAAGGTATTGAATTTTGTAGCCCTATGGAATTCAGGGCATAATTTACAAACATATGTTTCAGGATTCTTCTCTTGTCGATGGAGCAACTGCAGCAGTCTTTTGAGGCTGAGATACGTGATCATTTTAAGCAACCAACATCTTATGCTAGGAACCTTGTGGAATACTGTTCTTACAAAGCTCTTTGTGTGGAAACTCAATACCCGGATCATCTGGCTGATAAAGAGTTTTCCCTTTTAACTTTTGACATGATGCTTGCCTGGGAGGCACCCGATACAGAGACTGAATCCTTACTCAAAGTGAGACACTTAACCACTTTTACAGCAGGGTATTTGCAAGAACCTCTTGAATTTATCACATGGCTTTCTAATTCCATATTTTACTTCAATTTTAAATGTACAAGCCATGGTAAATATAAAACTATATACATATAAACACTCTCTTCTCTTTGCGTCTTTCTCTCTTCTTCTAATCCTTCCTTTATGTTGTGATTTGTATAACATAAAATCATGGTGGTTGAGATCTATAATTTCTTTTGTTATTGTAAAAGAAATTCGTTCACTGTAATAGGCAAATGCTTGCTCTAACCATCCAGAATTTGATGATGACAATGAGGGATCATTATTTTATGCATGTGCAACAATAATGGCTAGCCAGGTTTGCCATTCCTCTTAAGTTATCCTCTATTTTTTCCACTTACTCCATAAAGTATCATATCATATCATATCATTTTTGACAGAGTGCTTATGGAATATATGTAAACTTAATCTTTGGTGTCTCTCCTGTGTCAGATTGATGGCAAGATGACCGTTGGACTGGAAGCTTTTGCCCGAATAGCTTCTGCTTGTGCTGCTGTAGCAGATCCAATAACCGTTCACAATCTATTTGATGTACTTACCAGCTCCTCAGGTGGTTGCCTCCATTTTCTTATATATGACAAGTACCTCAAAAGCCTTTACAAGTATGCAGTCTCTTCTTTTTTCAAATATTGAATCTGTTGATTATCTTGTTTGTCAGAGGAACCATACTGGAGTTCTTTTTCATGATTCAGTAACTTGAATTGATTAAAATTACATTTGATTCACCAAGTTCTGGGTGCTGTTTCATGATCTTAAGTTTACAATATCAGTTGCTGGATATTGGTATGAATCTACAATCAGAATCTCACAGTATCTATTTGGAGCTTGATGTTATAAGTAGCTCATCACATTCTCTCATGTCATGTGTAGACACACACAGAAACACACAAATGGAGTGAGAGAGAGAATCTTGACAATGAGCGAACAACTGAGCCCTGCAGACTTGGACTTGTACAATCCATTCCAAGATACTGCAACTGGGAAAAGTTCCTTGGAACATGTTGGCTTGTTACTTTCAGTCATGGCAGGCATATTTACTGTAAAAAGAAAAGACCAGAAAAGGTGTAAGAGGGAAAATGCTTTACTATGGATAGTTAGTTTTTATTCTGAAAATCTGCAAATATTTTGCATGTTGATGCTGGGTTGCATGCACATTCATGAAGTATACTGCTATCAGACAATAAAGGAAATATCCAATGAAACTGTCAGTTTGTTGGATAAGTCCAATGATGAAAGGAAATCAGCGAAGTAACCACAATAATGAACCCAGTGTTTTGACAATAACAAGATTTTTTATCACCATAGAGCTCTAATAGGAGGTGTGTTGCTAGATAATTAAAAATTAATTCTTTCTTTCTATTTCTAACAAAATTATTTTTGCCATCCCCATCTTTCTTGTCACCTCTATTCTATATTTTCTTATCTCATGTTTATCAATGAATTCACAGATTTCCTCTTGATATGTCCCACCATTTCAGTTGATTTTTCTTATTTTAATTGTCACTTGTATTATTGTTGGATTTTCATTAAAATAAGTGTCTCGCAATCTATCTTTTCTGTTAACATTACATGTCCATCTCAATATCCTTATCTTCGCTGTCTAGTAATGTTTCTCTCTATATCATTAAAAGGAAAAAATGACAAATAAATTATAGAAAATTATACTTTTAGAAAATAGGATATTGTGATTTCAGAAGAAGCATTTGGTTTTAAGTTTTTAACTATATACAATTAACTACATTTCTCTTTCTTAAAAGAAATTATATTACTATCATCTTTCCTCTGCAAAGTAGAGTGTGTATGCTTGTTTATAATGGCTTAACAGTCTCAGCTATAAATTTAATTTTCTTTTTAATCCAAGAGGCATTTGACAAAGTACAACACTACAGATAAGCCTGTCTGTTTTATCATCTGTTTGTGACCACATCCTTCTTCAATTCCCTTCTTGCTAAATAAGAGGCCCATTATTTAAAAAATTTGTGCTTCCTCTACTATAACTTCTAAACATATTGATCTTTTTTCTCCTCTAAGCCTGCATATTCATGTCTAATTTTTTGTATAGAAAAACTGATGATTCTATTTTGAACTTCATGACTGTACCTTTACTCTGTATATGTGAACTCTGACCACTTGCCCTATCTGCATATACAATTTAATAATTGTGAAATAGGAGCAAGGCATCGCAAATTGATAAAATCCTATGTGAAAAATTGTGAAATAGGAATGAGATATCACAAGTTTATAGCTTTATAATTATCAATATTTTAAATTTATTCATAATAAAAATTGAAGGAAATTTACATAGATTTATAGTTGTATAATTAATATTGATGGAAAAGAATTCTTTAGTGGTAACAGTATTAAGTATTCTGGATCTGATATTCGGTCAAAAGACAAAATTAGTGAATCTGTTATTTATAGAGTTAAATCAAGATGATTTAATTGGAAAGGGGCATCAAGAATTTTGTGTGATTATTTAGGATAATAGAAAAACTTTTTAGATAGCTATTTTATATCCAGTTATGTTTTATTATTTTCACTGTTGGACATTTAAAGAGCAAGTTGTATAATGAGTTAATATTGTATAAATAAGAATTTTAGTATCAAATGCATATGTAAAACTACTAAAGAAGAAAAAATAAGAAATTTTTACATTTGCAAACAACTAGATGTAGCTCTAGACAGAGATAAAATGAGGGAAAACTATTAAAAAAATCCATGTCCGAAGGAGATGTGTCAATGCACCTACTAGACAAAATGAATTAATTATAGATAGTGGTGAGGAGAGGTAAAGGACCAAGAGACCTTTATCAACCTTAAAAATGATTTTTTTGTTATTTGTTTGATTATTGATATTGCCCTGGACATAATTTATTAAGAAATATCTATGTAGGTCACCCCATGTTGTTATAAGATTATTAATTTAGCTATTTTAAAAAAATAAGTCACTTTCTTCATAAGATTATAATAAAGATCAGTTCTTTATTATCTGTAATGCCACAGATATTATAGATGTTGATCATTTTCTAGACCAACCACCTCTTATATAAGTTTTTGGCTTATGCTAGTAAATATTTCTTGAAGTATGCTGAACCTGCACATTAATTATCATATGGCTGATGACTTCTCTAGAAGTTGTGTTTTTGGCTTGATCACATTACTTATGTGACTTCTGTTTACTGTAGGGTGTTCAAATCAACGAAGCATATATCAGGACAACACCGGAATTTAAATTTTAACCTTGCTGATGGAGAAATTATCCTAGAAGTTGATGCTAGATCTATTCTTCAACACAATGGGATATCTACAAGGCCTGGTTAAGCATCTTTTCCTGGTAGTCATTTTTTCTGCAGGATAACTGTTTATCAACATAAGCTTCAGAAGGATGTTTTTAATGGCAGGAAGGCTGACACTTACCAGCCATGCTCTATATTTTGAAGCATCAGGCATTGGTTCATATGATAAAGCTGCCATCTATAACTTGTCCAAGGACTTGAAGCAGGTGGTAAAGCGTGAGTTAACTGGACCATGGGGTTCTCGTCTCTTTGATAAGGCTGTTATGTACAAGTCTGATTCTGTGTAAGTGCAGTTGCCAAATTTTCTTGTGATGGTCTCTTAAATAATTGATAATAACTATAGTTGCCTTAGTAACTGATAGAATTTAGTCTGCAATCTAAATCATTCTTTTGCAGAGCAGAGCCGATCTACTTAGAGTTCAGTGGCCACTCCCACAGGGACTACTGGTTTGCAATCATTCAGGAAGTCCTCAATGTTAATAAATTCATAAGGAAATACAATCTTAGAAGTTTCCAAAAAGCAGAAGCGCTTTCTAAGGCTGCTTTAGGCATCTTTAGACATCATGCTCTGAAAGAAGCTTTTCATGTCACACCCTCGCACTTTAAGAGTATACTTGCTTTTAACTTAGCTGAAAAACTTCCAAAAGGAGACAAAATCTTGGAAGCTTTATATAATCACTTGGAGCTCATGCAGGTTGGATATCAGAACAATGCTGACGTTGTCACTGCATCTGAAGAAAAGCCATTAGCAGGTCCTTTACCAGATTCATTGTATACACTTAGAAGAATAGGCTTTCTGTTACTGAAGGAAGATAATCCTGAAGGAAATGATATTTTGGTTCGTAATATCCATGTTGGTCAGACATGTCCATTACAGATGGCTGTTAGGGAATCAGTTTGTTACTCTGGCAGAGTCGAAGCAGCACGTGCAACATTATATCAGGTCAAAGTGGAGGATATTGATACAAATTTAGCTGTGATTAAGGTATACATACTGTGAGGATAGAGGCAATTTTCTGGTTTCTAAAATGTTCCATATGTATGTCTTAGAAAGAGTATTTCTGCACTCTGAATATCTAGGTCTTTTAAAGAATGCTGCACACTTCCATAACCATATTCATTCCAGCTTAGACTTCTATAGTCATTTAGCCTATCCTTGAAAATGAAATGGAACGAAGCCGTTTGGAATCTTGTAGGTGATCTTAAAGGCAAAAGAAATCCTGTATATGAATTATATTTAGACTACTAATTCTTGACATGGAAGTTCCTTTACTGCTTAGGTATTAGATTCTGCATATGGATAAAAGCAATTTATTTCTCATCATGAGATATTTCTCTTTTACAGTATTTTTGTAATTCTTTACCACTAAAATAGTGCTAGAAAGACAATTATTTCATGAAACATCGATTTTTTTCTGAGCCAAAGTAAGGTTTCTGTATTCTCATGGGAATTTAACTTAATGTTTAGCTCAACTATGATACACTGCAGCTTTTATGGTGCTTGTACTAGCACTCTGCTGCGGCCACCTCATTATATCAGGCTTCTTTTATTCGCTCTCTTGGTGTCTCATGGCCATTTAAATTTGACCAGGACACCCTTGGAATAGTTGTCCTTTTTAACTCTCATTAAAGAAATAACTGAGACACTTTCATATATGTTTCATCAAGATTTGATAACAGAAGCAAAATATTAAAATGCTAAGTTAATCATGTGTGTTTTTGATTTTTTTTTTCTCAGGAGCATATACTGCTCTGACCTTTTTGGAGTTTTGTCATGCTTAGTGAATTTTTAATACTTAAAAGTTTTACATCTGCCACATTTTTTCATATCAGAAGATCAAATTGCTTGTAGCAATCATGGTTCAAATTTATTGTAAAAAGGAACTTTTAGATAACTTTGGACGAATTTTCACTTCTACAAAACTAACAGGGTTTAGGCTACTGGTATCCTTCTTTCTGTAGGTATCCTTCTTTGTGTTTGATTTTTGAATCCTGAGAATTGCTTTCCTAAGTATCTGATGTGGTTTTTACTATGGTTGGATAATTTTATGGTCTTGAATTTAAAAGGTTGGGACCAATTATAGAATACTGAACATACATGGTAACAAGTTAATATTTGACAATGATCTTTTATTGCAGGATTTACTCTTTCCTTTGTCTGAATTGGGCAAACTACTCAGTCATTTAGCTTCATGGGAAGATCCTTTCAAGTCAAAAGTCTTTCTGTTTTTGATCCTGTATCTCCTTTACAGGTATTGCCTCATTTTTTTCTGAAAACTTACTATATCATCAGATAGATATATATGGAGCATATTTATTTTAAGTTTCTATTTTGTCATTCTTCCATGTAGCAAATGTTATGAAGAATTAAATGATCTAGATCATTGTTGCTTGCCTTTTCTTGCAAATATTTTAGACAGATTTTCTTCCATGTAGTAAAGTGTTTTGCCGGAGAGTATGTGATATCTATATCATTTGTTCGGATAGTTTGGGATAAGAACAGGTGATCAATGATCCAAATCAGAAGCGCAAAGGATTTCCTGAGTAAGGAGACAAATATCATGTTGATCCTTTCATATCAGAACTAACATATTAGCTCTTCTGGCTCCTATTAGTTTTTCTCAGAAATAGTAGTTCTTCTAAGTTACTAATCTTCAAAATTAATTACTTGATGGAATTTGAATTACAGCAAGTCTTTACTCCTCTAATTCCAGAAATCTGACATGAACTCACTTTTATTTGGAAAATAATGCTGAGAGAATGAGCTGATTTTGACTAGGACTGTATAATAAAATCCATGCATTCGTCTCCATTAAAATTTTCACTAAGAACAGAAGAAATGGTTGAGAAAAATAGTTATCCTGCTTCTGTGAAATATGCTTGTGAAACTTATACCAGGAGAATGTGGATCATCTTGTTACCTTTGTACTTATAATTACACAGCTTCACTATCCATTTATCTTAAAATCTGAATTTTGGGCACATGTATTCTTTCTAGCTTGGTTTTATGTCTACCCTTGCTCTACTGGCAAGAGTAGCCTTGCTGTGTTGGTAAATCTCAGAGTTGCTCTGTTGGTTTTATTCAGTTTAATTACTGCACAAATATAACTATACAAATTCTTTCCTTTTTGCTTTACTTCCTTTCCTGAACCGATGCTTCTGACTGTGATCCTAGGGGTTGGGTTTGGTACATCTTGCCATGTGCTTTGGTATCTGCTGCTGTTTGCATGTTCTGGCAAAAGCATCATGGCAGTGGAAAACCAATTAAAGCCTTCCAGGTTACACCTCCGCCGAATAGGAATCCTGTTGAGCTGCTCTTGATGTTACAAGATGGTGTTTCTCAACTTCAAACAAACGTCCAGGGAGGAACTATTGCTCTTCTTAAGCTAAGAGCTCTTCTTATAGCAGCATTTCCTCAGGTTTGTTTCGATCAGACTAGAATTTTACTATTACTATATGCTATTAAGATCATGTCATTGTTAAATTTTCTACTAACTGGACCTGCTGTGGATGTATTGTGTAAAATAGAGTACCCATTGCATTGGTATGCAATTACTTCAGATCATATCATTGTTAAATTTTCTTGTTACTTCAGATCTTTCTTCTGTTGTTTCTTGATCAAACAATATTATCCATCGTAGACATGTATCTAAGATAGATCAAATCATGGTGGCTTGTCTATGGGACAAAAATCTGCCTGTGTACCAAAATTTAGTACGTGGATAGTTTTAACCTTATGTGGGTGCTCAACTTGTTTAGGTTAGCATCAAGTGTTAAAAGTCCCTTGAAATCATTGCAAATTACATTCTAGGCATCCTTTTCTATCTGAGTCTGAATTCTGCCAAAGTATAATCCTTTCGATAAGATAACACAACTTTCGTTAGGCTATAATTAGCATGATGAAAATCATACAAAAAAAAACCCAGAGTCATTAGTTGTAAAATGACTCAAAACAGTTCATAGTTAACCTAAAACAATTCACGTCATCCGCCAAGTGAAGATGTTTCTAGTATTGTTGTGGCATGGGAGCAGGGTAGGTAAACAAATTATAGTTGGAGCTCCTCATCTTGAAGTGAAGATATTGCTTTTTCAGAGTCATATGACTGATAACTTTATGTCATGCTTCTTCCTTTTTCTTTTTGTCTTAATGTGACTTAACCTTTGATTTTGAGATTTTTTGGATTTCAGACAACAAACAAAGTGGCTATTACCTTGGTCATCGTGGCAATAGCAGTCAGCCTGGTGCCTTTCAGACACCTGCTAGTTTTAGTGCTTTTGGAGATGTACACAAGACACATGCCACTGAGGAAAGAGAGCAGTGAGAAGTTGGTAAGGAGGATCAAGGAGTGGTGGAGCCGCATTCCTGCTGCCCCTATTCAGATCGGTGCACACGAAGAGCACAATAATTCAAGATGATAGCATAAACCATTACAATTTTGGCGATCACATATGTAAATGCATTATTACTCCACGGGGGAGTTTTGTTTTGGTTGCTTCTGTTACCTGAATCTGGTCCCTTCTTGGTCTATGTGGCAAATCCTATCTTCAGTAAATGGAGAAGAGACTGCTGCCAGAGGCAGAGGCAGTGGCACTGCCAGTGCACATTGGTTTAACTTGTATCCTACAATGTAATCCTTTCCCTGAAATTTGATAAATGGATACGAGTGACTTGAAGAGAAAATTCATAATCCTTCATTCCGTCTACAGAACAGACGTGCTTCTGCCATAATAAACACAGAGTTAAGCTGCACAAGACATCTCTCTTACAGCGTTTTAATCTTTTACTTGCGTATGTTGGTCTTGACAAAAGAACAACAGCTGCTGACTCGAGATTTCTCAATGCAGACAAAATTTTGATCTTCGGCAGAACTCTTCATCTGCGCCACAAAGTCTCTTTCAGAGAAGTTTCATCTCTTCACCAATCAGAATTGGACAAGTGCTTTGCATGTACTTCAGGATCACTTCACGGCAACGAGGTCATGGAAAGCAGCAGCCTACGTTACAAGCAATTGACAATTCCTCCATTTATTCACGTCACTAAGCTCCCAGTCAAATGATACATATTGAATACAAACAGCAAAAGAAGCTTCCATTTATTGTGGCGATGGTGGAAAGCCTTAGAAGTCTGAATGATCCACCAACCTCGATCTATTTTGTATCAGGCACACCGAAACCTTCACAAAAGTCAAGATTGCATGCCCACAAAAGTACCCCCGCACCATCCGATACCATCCTTAAAAGCCAATGGAGCAAATCTGAAGCGGAGGCTGCAGGAGAGCATAGCTTGAAAGTCCCGAACATGGCGGAGCAGCACAGAGTCCACCCGGTGGACGTCGAGTCTCCACCGCCGTCGGCACCGGAGGCTCCCCCGAGCTTACTACAACCGGAGAAGGCCGGCGCCACCGCACCGGCCGCCCATTCGAGGCCTCCAAGAAAGAGGAGGAGCCGCTGCTGCACGTGTTTGTGCTGGTCTCTCCTCGCCATCGTCATCCTCATCGTCGTCATCGCCGTCGCTGCCGGCGTCCTCTACCTCGTCTTCCGCCCCAAGATCCCGAAGTACTCCGTGGACCGCCTCGCCGTCTCGAGCTTCGCGGTCGACGACAACGCGACCGTCGCCGTCACGTTCAACGTGACGGTCACGGCGAGGAACCCCAACAGGAGGATCGTCATCTACTACCAGGGCGGGAGCGACCTGAGCGCGTGGTACACCGACGAGCGGCTCTGCACCGGGAGCTTCCCAGCGTTCTACCAGGGCCACCGAAACACGACTGTGCTGCACGTGTTGCTCGCCGGAGAAGCAAAGATCGGGAGCGAGTTGCTGACGGAGCTGCAGCAGCAGCAGCAGACCGGGACGATACCGTTGGCCGTCCGGGGAGTCGTGCCGGTGAGAGTGAAGCTTGGGAAGCTGAAGCTGTGGAAGGTGAGGTTCAAAGTGAGGTGCAGTCTGGTGGTGAACAGCCTCAGCGCCAGCGGCGATGTCAGCATCCGATCCAGCAGCTGCAAGTTCAAGCTGAAGCTCTGATTCTTATTTCTTGTTCGGTTGGAGCTCCGAGGATTCCTCGACGGTTTGGGCTTTTGATTCTTTCTCTCTCTTGCTTCTCTTCTGTCCTCATCATGTGAAATAAGAGATGTGGAGGTGGTAGCTTCATTTGCATGAACTCCTCATAATTGTGCTGGATTTTTTGATGATATTTATTTAAAATGTTTGATTCTTTATATATATATATATATATATATATATATATATATATATATATATATATATATATATATATATATATATATATATATATATATATATATATATATATATATATATATATAATAGATATATATATATAGATATATATATATAGATATATATATATAGATATATATATATATATAGATATATATATATACATATATATATATACATATATATATATATATCTATATATATATATTATATATATATATGTATATATATATATATCTATATATATATATAATATATATATATAGATATATATATATAGATATATATATATAGATATATATATATATATATAATATATATATATATAGATATATATATATATCTATATATATATATCTATATATATATATAGATATATATATATAGATATATATATATACATATATATATATATATCTATATATATATATTATATATATATATATCTATATATATATATGTATATATATATATAGATATATATATATATCTATATATATATATACATATATATATATACATATATATATATAGATATATATATATACATATATATATATATAGATATATATATATATCTATATATATATATATATATATATATATATAAGGTCTGAAACGAATCTAATCCAAAAATCTTATATCGTGGAACAAACTTGATATATATATTATCCAATTCTCTTTATATCTAATATTTTTTTATTTTTTTTAATCTTTTCTTGTACATGAATAATTATTAGCATTTATTTTTCTCTATTCATGGAGGGCTCAATCATCTCCCTTTTATCGGTAAGGGTAGGTATGCTCATTTTGACTAGTGTGGTTAACTAACTTGTCTGAAATTATAGCTTAATCTTGGTTATCATGAGTTTGGTTACAAAGTTCATCTTAACTCAAAATTATTATTTTTTAATCAATTTTTGACTCACTTATTTATTTTTTATTTTCACAAATTTTAGTTGTGTTACCATGCTAGAAATTCATGTTAGTGAGGATCTACGTAAATATTTACCGATGAAACTCACTCAATATATGTCATCCAATTAATATTTTTTAATTATCTTTATAATCTTTCCTCAACAATACCTAAACAAATCAGTGAGTGTAACAAAGGTTAAAACAAAAATTCCATACATATATTTTATATTCTCTACCAGCAAAGACACTAAAAAAACTGAAAACCAGCAATTATTATGGCATGTTGTGTCGTCCTTTATTCATTTCTTGACACGAGACGTATATACCAAAGGTTTCTTCGAAGAACTGCCGAGAGTAGATTCAAGTGTCAGATTAAAGTCTATTATTCTAAGCTTAAATCACACGGTAACGGGGTGCATGCTACGTCCATGGGTTCTTTCTTTAAGCGTTTAAAGGCAAGCATATGTAAAGCCAACTTAACAAGCAAATGAGTAAACAAGATAATAAGACTCAAAATCTCACACTGTCAAGCCTTCAAGATTGATTTACTAACCAAATGAGTAAACAAGATAACAAGACTCAAATCGTATGATGTTTAACTTACTAGTTTGTTTTGCCGTGATATGAATATGGCTGCATCTTAACAGATGAGCTTCATGTATTCTTCCCGTGAATTGCACGGATATGCTTTGCTTGTAGATTGATATGCAGCAGCAAGGAATCACACCTTTGCCTGCAAACAAGCAAAAGTACAGTCGTCGCTTCTATTTAAGTAAGAAGAGGTGACGCCATTTCCTCCATCATCGTCTCAAGAAAATGGCGATGTTCCTTGAGTTCTTTGTTTCAAGGTACCTTGGAAAACTAGCAGAGTTCGTCGAGGGAGAGGCATGCAAGGTGCTTGGTGCAAAGAAGGAGATCGAGAAGCTTCAGAGAAGGTTGGCGACGATCCAACCTTATCTTGAGGATGCAGAGAAGAAGAGGCATGAAGATGCAACCGTCAAAAGCTGGGTGATGCGTATGAAGGACGTCATGTACGACGCTGATGACGTGATTGATCTGTGCATGTTCGGTGGTGGAAAATTATTGGAGGCTCGGACATCAGCTTCTTCTTCTTCTTCAGGTGTATGCTTCCCTTTTCATTTGCTTTCTTCTAGTTTTACATGTATCAGATATCGTCATCAAGTAAGCAGTAGAATCAAAGAACTTAATGATAGGTTTAGAGAAATTACAGAGGATAGTCTGATAATATCTACATTAGTGAAGTCAGACCAAGGAGGTTCCTCTTCCCAATCCCAAGATAACATGCTAAGGTCTCGCGAGACACATTCGCTGGAGGTGAAGTCGGACATTGTAGGAACACAAATCGAAGATGCAACCCAAAATCTAATTAATAAGATAATGCAGAATGACAAATCTAAGTGTCAGATCTTTGGAATCGTTGGGATGGGTGGGATCGGGAAGACCACACTAGCACGTAAGATATTCAACGATGAAAGGATCAAAAACAAGTTTCCAAAACGGATATGGTTGTATGTTTCTAAGAATTATGTAGAGATTGATTTACTAAACAAGATAATTAGGAGCGCCGGAGGAAATGTTAAAGGAGGTGAAAGCAAAGAACAACTGGTAGAACAACTTGTGTCTCTCGTTTCACAAGATTTCTTTGTGGTATTGGACGATGTATGGGGCACAGATGTATGGGAGAAATTACTCAGGGATCCTATGATAAGTGGAGTAGCTAGCGGTAGGATCGTAGTTACTAGTAGATACGAAGACGTGGTCAAAAGAATGGGAAATAGACACATCCACCATGTCGACAGAATGGATAACGAGAGTGGCTGGGCATTGCTCTGTAAAATAGTTTTTCGAGAAGAGGAGGATCCTGAGATCGGGAGGTTAAAAGAAATAGGAAAGAAAATTGTTGAAAAATGTGATGGGCTTCCTCTTGCCATCAAGGCCGTGGGAGGAGTTTTAAGATCCAAGGAAACAAGTCAAGCAGAGTGGAAGAAAGTTGTTGAAAGTGATTGGTGGCATATGAAACAGATGGAAGAAGAAGTACCGAGGGCCTTATACTTAAGCTACGAGGATTTACCATATCATCTCAAACCCTGTTTTCTTTATTGTGCTCTTTACCCCTTAGGCCAGTCCCAACAACTTGCTCGACTTTGGGTGGCCGAAGGCTTTATAGCTGAACAAGGAAAGAGGTTAATGGAAGATATAGCTCTTGACTGCTACAGGGAGCTAATTCAGAGGAATCTTTTGCAACTCCATCCTTATTCTGCGGACCAGGAAATCTCCGTCATGCATGATCTTCTACGATCCCTTGGTCAAAGTTTGGTACAAGGAGAAAGCATTTGCATAATAGATGACGAAACGTTGAAAATGAATTCCTCGATGAAGAAGATTCGTCGTTTGTCAATGTCAACTACGAGGCAAATATTAACACTCCCCAACGAAGTCATGAAACAGAGTGATCGTTTGAGAACGTTGCTTCTCTTCAACAGCCACCAAACAAAGACCGTCGAGGATGATGTGCTCAAAAGATTAAGACATCTACGAGTCCTGGACCTGGCCTACACATCCATTGAGACAATTCCCGATACCATCGGAAAATTGATACATCTGAGATACCTAAGCCTTGCAAGAACAAAGATCCATGAGATACCAGAAACCATAGGGCGCCTCGCGAACCTGCAAATGCTGTTGGTGGAGGTGTGCCAACAATTGCATGTACTACCCAAGGCCATCATCAGATTGCATAACCTACGATGTCTTGCTCTTTCTGGTGCTCCACTAACTCACATACCCAAAGGAATAGGGAGATTGAAGAATCTTAACACTCTCACGGGATTTGTGGTTGGCCATGATGAGTCGAGGAGCAAGCCGGATGAGGAGTGGTGTGACCTGGAGGAGCTGCATTCCCTATCCAAGATGAGATATCTAAGCATTCATCAGCTGCATAGGGCACCAATAAATGGAGTCTCTGTGCTAACAAACATGCCCATGCTTATGGAACTGACATTAGGATGGCCGATGTCCGTAGATCCGCGCAGCAGCGAAGATCAGATCCAAAGAGCGGAGAAGATATTCGACCAGCTCTCTCCTCCATCAAGCCTGCAGAAGCTGCGGATCGACGAGTTTCCTGGTCGACGATTTCCGAGCTGGATGATGTCAAAGACGACTCCCACGGGTGATTCTTTGCCCAACCTGAAATTCTTACGTATTTGGAATCTTCCATCATGTGTGGAGCTCCCTCCAGTGAGCCGATTCCCCCAGCTCAAAAGGTTTGATGTTAACCGAGCGAAAGCAATCAAAACTATCGGCCCTGAATTCCTCGGTCTGGGAGAAGCAGGAGGAGCGCCACGTGTCGCAAGCTTGAACGTCTGCAATTCGAAGACATGCCCAACTGGGAAGAATGGGTGGAGGAGAAGGTCGATGGTGATGATGGCGGACGAGCCCTGAGGCCGAGGCCACTCCTAATCTAAAATCTTGTCGGCTTGAAAACTGTCCCAAGCTGAGAGCTCTTCCGGATCCCATAGGGCACCAATAATGGAGTCTCTGTGCTAACAAACATGCCCATGCTTATGGAACTGACATTAGGATGGCCGATGTCCGTAGATCCGCGCAGCAGCGAAGATCAGATCCAAAGAGCGGAGAAGATATTCGACCAGCTCTCTCCTCCATCAAGCCTGCAGAAGCTGCGGATCGACGAGTTTCCTGGTCGACGATTTCCGAGCTGGATGATGTCAAAGACGACTCCCACGGGTGATTCTTTGCCCAACCTGAAATTCTTACGTATTTGGAATCTTCCATCATGTGTGGAGCTCCCTCCAGTGAGCCGATTCCCCCAGCTCAAAAGGTTTGATGTTAACCGAGCGAAAGCAATCAAAACTATCGGCCCTGAATTCCTCGGTCTGGGAGAAGCAGGAGGAGCGCCCACGTGTCGCAAGCTTGAACGTCTGCAATTCGAAGACATGCCCAACTGGGAAGAATGGGTGGAGGAGAAGGTCGATGGTGATGATGGCGGACGAGCCCTGAGGCCGAGGCCACTTCCTAATCTAAAATCTTGTCGGCTTGAAAACTGTCCCAAGCTGAGAGCTCTTCCGGATGTCCTACGCCATGCTCCCAACTTGGAAAGACTCGTCATCCGGAACAATCATTTCATGAGGGAAATCGATGATCTCCCATCCTTGGCGGATGTGCTCGAATTCACAAATATGAAGATGCTGGAAAGGATATCCAACCTCCCCTCACTCGGGTGGTTGAAGATTTTGGTCTGCCCGCAATTGAAGTTCGTGGAGAATCTTAACATGCTGCAACACCTGCTTCTTCAATGTCCACCGGAAGCAGAGCAGCTTCCCATGTGGCTTGCGGACCTGATCGAGCAACATCGAAGTGCACCTTCCGCTCGCCGGAGCTTCAAAAAATTTGAGCTCTACTGTGGCTTGCCACTACTCAGCAGCTGCCTCAAGGGGGAGCCAAATTGGCACATCATTCAACAGATTCCGGAGGTCAGAATTCAAACCTTTGACGGGAGGAATTTCTTATATGCAAAGGATCATGACATCTATGAAACAAATGTGGGTTCAGAATGAGCAGATTCAGCTTCCTCGATCCTAAGTTTGTGTGCCTCTCTTTCTCCCTTCGGTTGCTTGTAGCTGCTGCATATTATGCCGTGGTCTTCAATACCCACTCTCTCCTTCCTTGCAGGATCAATCGACAATTATTTGTGGTGGGCGTTTTATCAATAATTTTTAGGGGAGAGTGATCGAGTTCGAATGCTTCCTTCTATCATATTCGGCGGTTGTTATCTATGTGCAATCTGATTTCAATTCGATAACAATTTTTATTTCCTTGCATCATTGTTATAACTATGAAAACATTATGATATTCATGATGTAATTACGAAAACAACAACAGTGTGATATGGTGTCTGTAACTTTTTAGACAATAATATATTTTTCTTCGAATCATTCAAACCAAATAAATAAATAAATAAATGATGGTATCACTTTGCTCGAATTGCTTATAATTTGGTATCCAACATCGTATTTGGAAAATAATTTATATGATCATGAAAAGCCTTGTGATTGCTTGTACATAGATGGTGTCATTCCATTCCATGGAAGCTTTATATATATAAATATTCCATCAAGTTTTGTAGCGAAATTAATTTATTTTAAGATTATTTTTTTTTGAAATGATAGGTGGCAAAAGTAGAATTCAAGCGTAAGACTTTATGATAAAACTGTCAAGCTATTTACCAAATACCTATGTTATTTGATGGCCACCAATCTGTATACCAATGTCCACCACCTCTTCCTATGTTATTTGATGGCCACAGATCATCATCCCGAGAAAATTTTTGATCTAATTAATTGCTAAAATGGAGAGTAAAATGATGTGTATAAACACTTAACAGTTAGTTAAAAAGGATTCAACAATTTCCAACGAATTTACTCTACAAAGATGAGCAACTAGTAACATGAGAAAAGTGAAAGCAAACTAGTAATTGGGTCTTTAACTTCTAACCTGAATTAATCACTCCCCATACTGATAGCTTATTTAAGGCAAACTCAAAATAAGATTAAGAGAGGATTAGGCAATACCCGCACTGATGTCTAACAGCACAGGAGGTTGTATAGTTATTTTTAACAAACCTAAATAATTTATGAAGTGATTCATAGAGTCCAAATGAAAACTTTGACCGATGTCTACTAACTTAGATGGTTAAGACACTCGGAACCCTTCCAAGAGGTAGGTCATAGATCCAAATCCCTTATGGCACGTTGTAGTTATTTCATCCAATCCTCTGTGATGAATGACTGTTGGGTTTGACTACACCATACGAACAACACCCTCGCGCGGGGCATTTCTCATTGCAGCCGTCCTTCGCGGCTGCGTTCACACAACGCCGCTCGTTGCAACCCCGATCAGCGTGCCGCTCGCCTCCTGCCGCAGCCGCCCATCGCAACCATCTGCGCCGCTCGCCATGAGCTAGTGCCTATTAGCACATGCAAGGCTAGGTTTACTATGTTTTGGTTTGACCCATAAATCCAAAGTAAAACCTATCTAGGATGGACGATAAGCTACTGGTCTACGTATGGACAATGATCTTATGATGGGTCGAGTTGGTTGCCCGATGTGAAGTGAAGACAAGACTGTGCTATGCGACACTCGACTTAGATGTTGCTGTGCAAAAGTGTCACTCATGCACCCTCGTCCAGAGTCAAATGTGACCTATTTAATTGGGTCATGCACTCGTGCACAAAGATAAAAGAGTGCTATGACTTGCTTCTATGTTGAGACCTGCAAGTAGGCTTTGCTTAGTATCCAGTCTATAATTGCTGGACTACAAGAGACCCAAGTATTTATCATCCGTAGAGGCAACAACTGTTCTAATGCACATTTACTTACGTGGACCCATATCCTTGAGTGCAGACACATGAACTAGACTCGGACAACATCGATCCGTATTGAGCTCGTATGTCATGAACCATGTACAAGCCACTTACTAAAACTGAATTTATTTGTGGACACTATGATCATTTATGTGGTTAAGTGTATGGTATAAGATGACTACTAGGGGAAGTCACGATGTGGCTCCATTTCAGATTGTAGGTTACATATATATATGCAAAAGAGAAATAATAAGTGCATTAATTGATGACGGTAATAAGGGTTAAGCACATTGCTATGTTCTCAAACTAAACTGTAGCATCATCATGTGATCCACTGAGTTGGAAAATATAGATAGTTTAGTAGTAGTTCTCACAGTTTCAGTTCTTCTAAATCCATCCTAATCTTATGGCTCTTCTGGTTCTTAAGCTTTTATTATAAATCCTTTTAGTATCGGTCTAATGTTTGAGCCCTCAAGCCATCGGATTCATTCCCTGGATTTGAATTGGATTAGATATTGACATCGACAAGAACGGCACAAAAAACTGTGGTATTAGCACGCACATTAGGGAGATATGACTTTAGTTTGTCCCAATATTCCTTGACACAAATGAATATCGTGAGAAAAACAAAACAATATACAAGTAGTAGTAGTTAATTTAGTTGATAAAAATGCTTTGCGGCAAGAAAATGGCGATGGTCTTGTCGCAAGATACCTGGGAAAACTAGCGGATTTCGTCCAAGGAGAGGCATGCAAGGTGCTTGGTGTCATGGAGGAGATCGAGACATTTGAGAGAAGAATTGAGAGGATAAAAGCTTTTCTTCGTCATGCAGAGAGGCAGCATGGAGACACAAGTCTCCGTGCTCGGGTGATGGAGTCGAAGGATCTCATGTATGTATGATGTTGATGACATCTTTGATCTCTTGCATGTTAAGGGGTGGATGCTTGGCCATCGGCTTCCCTTTGCATTTGCTTTCTTCCTGCTGCTTCGGATGTATCAAATATTGCCATAAGTAACCCGAATCAAGGAACTTACCGATAGACGAAGAAATCACAGTGGATAACACCTGGATTTCATGAAACTCATTCACTGGAGGTTGAGTGGCATCGTAGGAACACAGATCGAAGATGATACTCGAAAGAGAAGCGTGAGGTGTTTGGGATTGTTGGGATGGGTGAAATCCGGACGACCATTCTAGGCACTTAAAAATGTCATTCGATGCTGAAAGTATCGAACATGGCTGCACTAGTCAGATATCGGCTCACTCAAAGATATCATTCGACTTGGATATGAACTCGTCTCTCTGGGTACATGAGATTTCTTCTTGGTGCTGGACGACGTATGGCGTGCAGATATATGATGGGAGAATTTCCTCAGGATCTCTACGAAAAGCAGAGTTTGCAGGTTTGAAAGAGTACCTTTAAAGTTTTTAGTATCTCACGGATGTTTTTTTGTTTCTTTGAAGTTTAGGTATCTCAAATGTATCAGTTGTCTGATCTATCTGGAATTCTATGAATAGATGTGTTGGTCAAATCCAAGATGCATAGATGTCTTGTTTGGGGGCTATCGAAGAGGACTAAAATTCTCAAGTAATCTGTTTATTACATAACCTAGTATTCCTTGGTATCTCTAGAACTTCATCGACTAATACACCAAAGAGAATAAGAAGAATAGTAATAAAGAATCTTAATAGTATCATAAGATCCATAGTTGGCCACGCTGAGTTTACGAGAAAGCCGATTATACTAAAGAAAGGAAAAGATCATATACAAGTGCTATCCCCCCTTCTCAAATAGTAATAAGGCGAAATTAAATATAAAAAAAATCAAGACGAAAGTAATATATATATATATATATATTTAATTCTAAAAAAGAAAAATATTTATATGATCTTGAACTATTCATGGACTTGAGTTCTATAGGCATAAGTACTTAGACTTGGATGAATCCATACACATAGATGTCATCTATTTATAGGTGTTGAATAATAATTTAAACCAAGAGATTCTTATCTCTAAAACTCTACTTAATCAACTTATTAAAGATAAGATAAAAGATAACAATCTAAAATCTTTCAAAAGATATATCTTAAATTTTAACACTCCCCCTTAAGGTATACTTTTGAGTTATAAGATAAGTATACTTATCTTATAACTCAAAATATATTTATAGTTATCTTATCTTATCTTATAAATATAACTCAAAGTATACTTATTTTATAAATATTTAACAGTCCCATTTAAAGTATACTTATCTTATAACTATCGAGTTATAACATAAGTCTTAGCTTGCTTTGAAGATTTTTAAACGATCTTTTGGATAGTATCTTTGCTCTTGATGTTTATGACTTCTGACTCCTTAAAGCATCTTTTCTTAATGAAGTGATTTGCAATTTCAATATGTTCGATTTTTATGACAAATTGGATTTATAGCCAATTTTAAGATACTTTAATTGTTACACTATAAAATAGTTAGTCCATTAATTTGATAGTAAATTTCTTGATTAAACACCTTAATTATCTACATTCTTGATTAACAAGTGAGAAAGTCTTATTATAGAAAGAGAAATAGATTATTATTTCTTACTACACCATCATATATAAGTAGAACCATATAAAAGGCATTGGTAGCTTACTTTAACCTATATATAAGAAAAATAATAATCATAAAAATGTATGTATTAAGTAATTTTTTCATACTATGCTTTGGTAGCTTACTTTAACCTATAAAAGGCATTCTTAAGCTTATAAACATAATTTGATTTAAAAATAGAAATATACCGGGATGATTGTTCCATATTAATGTCATTATTAATTTCACTATATAGTATTGAATCTTGGATTTTGATGATGAAGTCAATTATCATTTGTTTATCTAATTTATACGTTGAAATAAGTGTGCAGGATTAACTACGATGACAGTAAGACATGCAGCAGGTGTTGAGCCGGAGTCAAGACCAAGATCATATTGGGGGTTCGAGAGTTCGTCGGAAGTCCGGACATTCGTTGAAGGTTCTGCGGGAACAATCCGAGAAGTCCAGAAGCTTGCCAAAGAAGCTCGTCGAAACTTGCCAAGAAGATCGTCGCAAAGTCCAGGAGTTTGACAGGAGTCCGCCGGAGCATCGTCGAGGGTTCATCGGAAGTTTGCCGGAAGCTCGCCGAAAGAAGCGATTGATGCATCGGAACATGATTTGCAGTATTGATGTCTTAATTGTCATAGTTAGTATGTAGATTAAGTTAGGATTGAGAGGTGATCCCATTAACTTAATTAGGGACCAACTAGGCCCTTAACAGACCCAATTTGGGCCGAATGGAAAGCCCATTCTATCACGGACAAACTTCAAAATAGGATGTTTGATGTAATGCTTATGTATGTCCGTGTCTTTTGGTATGTTCATGCTTTGAACAGCATGTAGAGGGACAACCGAAGGCTTAATAGTCCCATTTTAGTTTCGATCTGTAGTGGACCATTTTACCCCTTTGTTGTGCAACTATTGTAAAGTTTGTTTGTAATTTGCATTGGCTAAGAAGTGTTTTCCGAAGATGATTGCTTGTGGATCCCGAGTGAGGCATTTTCTCTAACCCGTTTTATCTTTTGTAGGTCCTAAGGGACCATGGGAGGTTTCGGGGAGGCTGACCTTTGCGGACGGACACGCAAGGGTGCCGCACGACTTACGCAAAACCAGCTAAGTCCGTGACAGATGGTATCAGAGCGGGACAAGCACTCATAGAAACACTTGGCATGCAAACGTGGGGAACCTAGCGGGACTGCATTGAGGGCAGCCAGCACACGCGACCGTTTTGGGGAAAACGGGCATGGCGATGTAGGGAAATAGAGTCGCTCAGAGGAGCGAGCATCTGAAATTGGCATTCAGAGGAATGGCCAGCCCTTCGCGTGAGAGGCACTATGAGGACAAGCAAGCTGAGAAGAATGCGAAGCGCACAAAGGTTGGGATGGTTGAGTTTGAGCTATGGCTCAACGTTGGCAACCATACTTGATGGTGCTCAAGGCAAGCGAGGCGCTTGGTAAAGGATGAGACCACGCAAGGTGGAATGAGTTGCTCAGCGACCGAAAGAGTTGTGCAAAGCTCACAGAGGTGAGGGGAATTGCTAACTCGAAGAATTCGGTACTCATGCAAGGGCTTGTATGCGGACGATGGAATGTTCGTGACCATCCCAAGGCGACGAAACTCGGCATCATGGAGCATTGAAACTTTCTCTTCGGCATGTGAAGGATACGTCCGTAGGAGGCTGAAGTGTGCAGCGAGTTCAGCATGTTGCTAGGCCTTGAGTGGTGCAGTGGGGGCTATATTGACGTGGAGTCGCAATCTAGCAAGTGCGTTTGCAGGAGGCAGAACAATGCACAGTTTGTTCAGCAAATCGGAGTAGTCTAAGGGGATGGTGGTCTCCGAAACGAAGAGAGATGTTGCTCCAACGGGATGGATATCCAGGAGGGATAAGTCCCGACTCTCCAGAGGGAGAATCACGTGCAATAGACTGCACAGGTTGAGGAGTAGTACCTCAAAAATAACAACTCCACGAAGCTCAATGGACCGAGCGAGCGACGAGGAGTCGTCGTATGATCTCGCTTGAGAGAATGCATTGGTGGATGCATTGCAAGATGTGGCGCAGCGACCCAAAGCAACACAAATGAAGGCACACTTGGAGTCGATATAGAGATCAGACTCAAGGGAGGGCTGACCCGTGGAATGGTGGGCGCGAGGGCCACCATCAACTCAATGCAAAAACGAGGAGCGGAACAACTTGGGTGTAACTTGGCAAAGTACCCAAGCCGCATGAAGTGAGCCGGCATAGAAGATGGAACATGTAGTGGAGGCGCAGAGTTTTCCTTGGACAGAGGTCAAGGACATGAACTCTTGTAGAGGCAAGAGCAGGATCAAGTTGTTCCATGGGTCCTTCATTTCTGATGGAGCGGACTCGTATTGCATGGTGCCAAAGATGAAGGGAGCTTCTGGGCACATGCACCTTATCTCAAAGATGCATTTGATGGAGGAACTGAGGCGACTCAGCTTGCAGAGGCGAAGTTTAGTTCGGAAAGCCTTAGCACAGGGCAAGAGGACACAGAGGCGGGTACTCTTGAAGAATATGCCACAGTGTTGCCATTCAAGTTGCCATGAAAAGGAGCGGTGCGCAGCGGAGATTGTGTTGGTAGGGACAGAGGCCCAGGATCCAGACAATAGTGCACCAATTCCAGCGAAGTCAGTGGACTTCGGGAACTACTAGGCGATGGACTGTCCTAGAGCGATACTTTGTCTAGGTGTGACCCGAGAGCGGGTGGACGAAGGTCGATTGCCAAAGAAGTGAACAAAATCGAAGTTGGAAGAGGCTCTGCAATGTGGTGGCAGAGACCACAAATGGAGGGACTACAATTCGAGTTCATTCCACAAGGATCAGAAGGCAATGGAGATGTCACCAGGAGGCGACAAGGTGCAGCGGATCGTTGCAGCGGATCGTGGTGGAACAGTTCGTGGCAATGCGATACACATGGGTAAAGTCCCGTGAGGGACTTTATCATACGGAGGTATGATCAGGAGCTACTGGCAGCTCCAATTCGGTGAACAACACGACGACAAGAAGGGCCATGGATTCAAGGAGTGAACGCTATGGTACCGTAGAGGTGGGTCTTCCGTGCGTGCATTGAATCTTGCATCGGATAGAAGCCTTGGCCATCAGCATATGGGGGCTATGTTCCACCAAGGAAAAAGTTCGAATGCAAGTGCCAGTGAGTCCCATGAGAGGGACTTGATCATGCAGAGGTATGATCGAAGCAAGCTGGAGAGTTGGACTGCTCCAAAGCCCATATTCGCTTAAGGGAGCCCGACAAGTCAGAGGACAAGGTCGAGTAAGCGAACGTTACTACCAAGGAAGCTAAGGAGAACAGAATCGGTGCAAACCCTATAACGTGATGGCAGAGGTCATACATGGGAGTTGTAGTCTGTCTTTCCATCGACCAAAGGGATCTGCTTGGAGAACACAAAGGTGTTGAAGCAGGGGGGGGTCGAAAGGGGCGAGGAAGCGACGATGAGTCCAAAGGGACTTAGCTACCCAAAATCAAGCATCGGTTAGAATGGAGGTGGACTCAGAGGAGTGTCATAGAGGCATATCTACCGATCATGAAGAAAGGGATACAGATGTGAGGCGACGGATAGTAGAGCCATGGGCATGACAGCGCCATGGTACCACAGAGGTGGGACTTCCGTGGAGTCATTGATCCCTTGTTCTCATGAAGGGAGAGTGCTTGGTCATAAATGGGGCCGAGAAGGTGGAGAATGTGGAGGCAAACTCCAAGTACCAAGACAAGGCTGAAGGGCAGAGGCCAATGAACTTCATAAGACCGGTGTCAACGAGCTTCTCATCAAGATAGCCGAAAGTGAAGGACTTCGGGTCGTGCAAGAGTGCATGACCAAGGAACGAAGCAGGCAGCACGTGGTGCTGTACCTTTGCTACTCAGTGGAGTAGGCGGTAGGGTTGATGGAGAAGACGGTACAATCCCAGAGGTGACCAAAACTATTAGAGACTTACTCCAAGTTGGGGTGAAAACTTCCTGCATTCCAGAAGTTCGATGGTATTGAGAAGGTGAATCACAGTAGCTAACTCAATGCAAGGAGTGCAAACACTTCGAGTGCTTCAGAAGTGTGAGCAAAGAGTAGGTGAAGGCCAGTAACCAGCTCAATGCATGGAGTACAACCCTTGAGGAGGCGGGTGAAGTCAAGTAACCATTGCCTTCTCAACTCTTAAGAGAATGGGTGAAACCGAGTACCCCAATTCTCTTATCTATCCAGTAGAGGAGCTCTACACAGGTTCAAAGGCCCTTCGAAGATATTAGAAGACAATAGTTGTCAAATCCTCACCAATGGTGATCAGTGCTACTGAGAATAGATTATCCGCTTCATTTCCCAACAGAATGCCAATCGAAAGCGGAAGTGATGCGAATCTATTTGGAAATGACAACTAAGTGAAAGAAGAGTCGATGAACAAATTTTGTGGAGGAAGGACCCAAAACTTCAGAAGTTTGCGAGGCGATGCTCGTTAAAGCTCCAACAAGCATCCACCCAATTCAAGCATCATGAGGCATTTGAGAGACTGGCGCATAGTAAGGATGGTTTTTTCCTTCATCTGGATGATCCGTAGGAATCAACAGGGATCAACACAACTCAGCCAACCCCACACTAAAGTCAGAGTCATTGGCGAGTTGAAGCAGTATGGCGGATCAAAGATTCGACTACTCAAAAACAGCAGCGGAGAGCAGCTGGGAGCCAAGAGGCGCATTGCAGCTGGCGTAGAAGATTGAAGACTCAGCAAAGGCGAGGAGTTGCAGTGTCGGCAAAGGCTTCGACGAGGATGTCGAAGGAATAAGTGGGGGAGAATGTCACGGACAAACTTCAAAATAGGATGTTTGATGTAATGCTTATGTATGTCCGTGTCTTTTGGTATGTTCATGCCTTGAACAGCATGTAGAGGGACGGCCGAAGGCTTAATAGTCCCATTTTAGTTTCGGTCTGTAGTGGATCATTTTACCCCTTTGTTGTGCAACTATTCAGAGCTTGTAAAGTTTGTTTATAATTTGCATTGGCTAAGAAGTGTTTTCCGAAGATGATTGCTTGTGGATCCCAAGTGAGGCGTTTTCTCTAATCCGTTTTCTCTTTTGTAGGTCCTAAGGGACCATGGGAGGTTTCGGGGAGGCTGACCTTTGCGGACGGACACGCAAGGGTGTTGCACGACTTACGCAAAACCAGCTAAGTCCGTGACAATTTGGACCCAGAATTCCTGGCCAACGGTGGCACCGCCCAGGAGACTCGGTCTCCTAGGAGTTCTGGGCGGTACTACCGCCCCTGTCAGGCGGTGGTACCGTCAGTAGTTATTACTGCCAGCAATGGTACTGCCCCTATCAGGCGGTGGTACCACCTGAGCTTGGTCTCCGAGCGATATCAGGCGGTAGTACCGCAGACTGAGCGGTAATACTACTCAGTGACAGATGACAAGCGGTAGTACCACCCAATTATGGTGGTGGTACCGCCAGGACCCCAGAAATCCGGAAATAGACACTTTTGAGCTCTAATTTCAAATTGATTGGGGCCTATATAAACCTCACCTTTTTATGCATGAAAGGGCACTGAAAGCTTGCTTTTTATTCTGAGAATTTGAGAGCTTAAAAGTGTTGTAAAAGCTAGAGTTCTTCTCCCTCTTTTTCTAAGTGTTGATCATTTAAGAGAGGAGTGAAAACTTGTAAGGGTTGTCTCCTAAGCCTGTCAAAAGGAGAAAAGCTGTAAAAGGGTGGTTGACCTTCACCTATTGAAGGAAGGCCTCTAGTGGACGTCGGTGACCTCGTCAGAGGAGGAAGCCAAAAGTGGATGTAGGTCAAGATTGACCGAACCACTCTAAATCTCGATTTGCATTTATTTTCTGCTCTTTATCTTAACTGCAAACTGTCTTCATTGCTTTACATCAACTACACTTCCGCTTGCTCTCAACTTAAAAGATCTTTCCAAAATAGTTTTCATCGAAATCATATTTCATCGTACGAAAGTCATTTTAACCGATGAAAATTTTTCGCTGCACTAATTCACCCCCTCTTAGTTCTTTTGATCCTAACAATTGGTATCAGAGCGGGTTCACTCTTAGTTGGATTAAAACCCAAGAGAGATGACATATGCTGGAAACTAAGAGGGTCACTCTATTACACGTCCGCCAATGTTTAATGGGATAGATTACACCTATTGGAAGACCCGAATGAGGATCTTCCTTATTTTTATGGATTTTGAACTTTGAAATATTGTAGAAAATAGATTTTCAAAGACTTCTCTTCCAATGATCGATTGGAATGAATTGGAGAAGAAGACTTTCGCTCTAAATGCAAAGGCTATGAATGCCTTATTTTATACACTAGATAAAAATGAGTTCAATCGTGTTTTGATTTATGAAACTGCATTTGATATTTGGCATACACTCGAAGTGACTCACGAAGACACAAGTAGAGTGAAAGAGTCAAAAATCAATCTTTTAGTATATTTTTATAAACTTTTTCGTATGAAACCAAGTGAGACCATATGTGACATGTACACCCGTTTTACGGATGTCGTTAATGGTCTAAAAGGACTCGATAAAAGTTTTTCAAATTTCGAGCTCATTAATAAAATTCTAAGATCCCTTCCAAAGAGTTGGGACCCTAAAGTCATTGCTATTCAAGAGGCTAAATATTTAAATAACTTTCCTCTTGAAGAATTAATCGGGTTATTAATGACCTACGAAATGACTTGCAAAGCTCATGAAGAGCATGAGGACACCATTCCAAAGATCAGGAAGGATACACTTAGAACTTAAGAAGACCACTTGAGAGAAAACTCAAGTGATGAGGACTTTGACGATGACTTGGCACTTCTAACAAGAAAATTTTAAAAATTCATTAAAATAAATAAATTAAAAAATGACACTAAAAATAAATTTGAATCCAAAAAGAACCAAGTTATTTGCTACGAATGCAAGAAGTCGGGACACTATAAAAGTGAATGTCCCCAAGCCAAGAAGAGAACACCAAAGAAGAAGACGCTCAAAGCAACATGGGATGACTCAAGTGCATCCGAAGAAGAGGAGTCCAACACTGAGCAAGTTGCTCATTATGCACTCATGGCCATCGGAGAGGAGGTATCAAATTTAATTGCTTCAGATTTATCATTTGATGAATTGTTAAATGCTTTCCATGATTTATTTGATGAATACAAAATAATTAGTAGAAAATATAAATTATTAAAAAAGGAGCATGATACTCTTATCAGTAATTTCGATAAGTTAAAAATTGAGCATAATGATAGTTTAGTTCTATGTATGAAATGTCATGACTTAGAAATACTCCAAAAGGAGAACTTGCTACTCAAGGACACCTTGAAGAAATTCGAGATTGGTAGCAAGTCCTTGAACATGATCCTTATCAATAAGAGTCACGTTCATAAAAGAAGTGGAATTGGATTTGTGAGAAGACCTCACCAAAATCCAACCACTTTCATTAAAGGCCCTATTTTGAATATTTCGCACCAAAACAAATACAACTTTTGTTGCAAACATGGATATAGAACTTATTATTGTCCATTCAAGAAAGTTAGTCCAAACAAATTGATTTGAGTTCATAAAGGAATCGTAAAAAATTCCATGCAACATGATAAATAATTTAGATCGGTTTTTGAGGCACCCAAGGTCAAATGAGTACCTAAAAATCATCCTTTTTTGTAGAAATATATGCCATCATAAGTTAGGAGCAAGAGATGATATCTTGCTTTTTGGGTGCTCAATATTTATGATTTGAGATCCAAAATGACTCATAACGCTCTCTAGCTAAAATGACAAAAAGAGGATTAGTAGGATTAAAACTATCAATTACAAAATGATACTGATACAATCCTGTTTGATCCCTCAAATTTTGAAATTCATGAATTCCCCTTCACACATCCTCTAGATTACCGAATTCAGATCCAACTATATCTTACAATATCATTAACTTACATCTTGCAAGCCAAGTTTGCATATGAATAAATCATGAACTAGCAAGGCTTACAAGCTTGCATGATGAGTCATGAACATATTGAAAACTCTATATAGTAGAGTATGCATTTCAGAAGATCCATCATGAACATATTAAAAACTCTATATGACATTTGAGTAGAGTATGCATTTCACAAGATCTATCATGAACGTACAAAATTTCACATCTTGTGATGGAAATTTTTACATAATTATATAATTAATGTTGGTTGCTCCATAAATAAAAACTCTATTCAAATTGAAAACACCCACATTAGCCCACACAGCCCTGAAAGCAGTGCTCACTACCCGTAGGCGATGGCACTGCCCAGCTGGCAGTAGCACCGCCGGCTGTCATGGGTGGCAGGCGGTTGCACCGCCTAGCCAGTGGTGCCACCGCCTGCAACCTTCCAACCAACCCCAACTCATTTTCTTCTCTTCCTTGCAGCTCTAAACTCTCCTCCAACTTCATTCTTCCCCTTTAGCTGCCCAAAACTTCCCAACCTGCCCCCTTGTAAACTCGAGCTAGGGCTGGCAGTAGAACCAACCCCAACTCATTTTCTTCTCTTCCTTGCAGCTCTAAACTCTCCTCCAACTTCATTCTTCCCCTTTAGCTGCCCAAAACTTCCCATCTCCTGCAACCTGCCCCCTTGTAAACTCGAGCTAGGGCTGGCAGTAGAACCAACCCCAACTCATTTTCTTCTCTTCCTTGCAGCTCAGCTCTAAACTCTCCTCCAACTTCATTCTTCCCCTTTAGCTGCCCAAAACTTCCCATTTCCTACAAGATCAAGAATCAATCCTACATCCTCTTGAAGATCTCATCTAAGGTATTCTCTAAAAGGTTTTGATTTATGTTTTGTATCATATACTCTTACTCATTATTTATCTTCTTAAATAGCAGTATTTATGGGTTCTAGAAGATCCTCTAGGAACAAAGGGGAGAGGAGATTAGAAGAAAACTTTGATTCCATACTTTTTGATTCGAATCTACATGCCCAAAAATTTGCTTTCATAGAATTTAGAAATGTTCATAAGGGAAAGTATGTTGGTTTAGATGAACTAAGTGATTTAGAGCCAATTCAATGGTTTGCAAATCTAGATCTTCTCCTACAAATAAGTGAACCCGTCTACCCTAGGCTTGTTAGGTTGTTTTATAACAATCTACATATAGATGAAGAAGAAAGGGTGTCTACCTATCTTTTAGGACATCATATATCCATTATGGATAGATCCCTTTATGGCATAATAGGAATCCTTGTAAAAGATAGAGGTTGTTATTTTAGAGGACAATAGGATGATGAAACAGTTGGGACCACATATGTTGATGCCTTAGGAACAATTTTCGGTAATCCCAACTTAATGGTACTTCCAAAAAGCTGTGAACATCTATTACCATTAAACACAAAAATACTTCATCACATCCTAATTAGTATCATTCTCCCTAAACAATACAATCATGATGAAGTAAGTCAAATGGAACTAGGAACCATGTATTGGATCATGAAGGGATACAACAATTGCTTTAGTTACCTTATCTAACAAAATATGATAGAAATTTCTAAAAAAGACATGATGCTTTCATATGGTGGCATAGTCACTAGAATTTTCCATGCCTACGATATTGCAATTCCACCCAACGAAGAGGTTATAAAGCTAGATAGATTTAGCATCATAAATAAAAATCTACTTCGGTGGATGAGATGTATATTTAAAAATGGTATATGGGTTAGAATGCCTAGAAGAACCGATCCCCCTCAACCTGAACCAGAACCAGAAACACCAATCTTTAGGGGTAATCAATCTCCTCCAACTGGTCCCTTTGAGGAATCACATCCAATTGAGCAAGCACCTTCATCATCTATCGAAGACATAAGGATTCTGATGGATCACTTTGAACAAAGACAGGATCAGCTTGAACATCACCAAGATCAAATCCTATCTGAGCTGCAACAGATTCATCGATAATTTGACTTTTTATTTAGACATTTTAACTTTCCACCACATGAATGAGCATATATATGCATTTAGAAAAGGTGGACACAATTCCTTCTTGTCTTGTTGTAAAACTATGTTGTTGTAAACTCTTTATGCTACTCACCTTGATCACAATGCCACTTGCTTTGATGATTACAAATCCTTGGTATGTTTAATTATTGGTATCTATGACTTGATGTATTATTTGGTGAGCACTTACAGAATTAGGAATATTAATGTTAATTGAACTTTGTTTTCAGATTTTTTTGATTCTTTGATCACTTAAATTCGATGCTGAAATGATTGAATGCTTCAATAACATGTTTACTTTAAAGTTGAAAATTTTGTACCTTGGTGCTAAAAGTTCTCATGATGAGCATGTTATACTCTCATTGACATGTTTACTTTAAAGATGAAAATTTTGTGCCTTGGTGCTAAAAGTTCTCATGATGAGCATGTTATACTCTCATTGTGATTTAAGAAGGATCATTCATACATCGGATTCTTAATCTTTGAGTACTACAAAATACTAATAATTTTGCTTCATAATTGTGATTGAAAAACTATGGCCGAATGCATGAATTTGTTAAATCTCATTTTCGGACTTTCTTGACTCTTTGATTAATCACTTAAAATCTCAATGCTGAAAATCTTATGATATGAATTTTACATGATTATATGCTTCAATAACATGTTGGAAATTGTGTGTCTTGATGACAAAAATTTCCATGATGATGAGCATATTCTACCTTTATGATTGTGTTTGAAAAGCTATAACAAAACTTTGTCCGAATGCATGATTTTGAGCCTATATCATATTAAGTTTATTTCATATCAATGCTCCATGATTTTTGACACATGACATTAATTAACAAATGCATCTCTCATGGATTTAGCTTTTAAAATTTTTAATCGAGAAATAGATTTGATATAATGATTCTTTCACATGAATTCCTTCTTGATGAAGGAAGATTTCTTAAGATAAACACTTGCAAGGATTTAATTTCATATGTATATCTTGATCCTTGTGAAAATGAAGCATGATTTAATCTCTTATCGTTTTTAACTTTATTCAAAGTTAGTTCACAATAACTTTCCTCCTTCATGCAAAATGTTAATGACAAATAAGAAAAGGAAGAAGTAATGAAAACTATCTCCTTAATGAACTTTTGAATGATAACATGTCATGATTGCTTGAAAAATAATTTGTATGAATGGTATCTTACCACTTATGGTTGAAAAATGACATGAATCTTTTTATGGCATGAATCTTTACCATACTTATTATTGAAACAGTCTCCTTTTTGTTGATGACAAAGGGGGAGAAATATGTGGTAAATTGATGATAGAATGAATTGCTATACACTTCAAATATTTGATGATAGAATGAATTGCGATACACTTAAAATATTTGCATTAATGATAAGATATCTAGAGCTTACATTGCAATTCACATTGTAACTTTACAATGTTGATATCTTGTCATGAATTGCTATGATTGCCATATTTGCATTACCATATCTAAAACATACATTGCAATTTTACAATGTTGATATCTTGCCATATGATGAATTGCTATGATTGCCATATTTGCATTATGATAAGATATCTAAAGCTTACATTGCAATTTTACAATGTTGATATCTTGCCATACGATGAATTGCTATGATTGTCATATTTGCATTATGTTAAGATATTTAGAGCTCAACTTGCCATTTTACAATGTTGATATCTTACCATATGATGAATTGCTATGAATGCTATCCTTCATGTTTGAAATATAAGACTTAAAAATGGATGTCATGCCTTGACATCATTTTCAGAAAGATACATCATGATGGGAATCATGATGGGGGCATTGATAAATTTAAATGAACTTAAACTTATCAATATGTCTCTTGAATTCAAAGTCTTTGAATTCAAGAATGACTTATCTCAAGTATGACATATAGATAGGGGGAGTTAAGGTTAACTCCGTCATCAATTGATTGTCATCATAAAAAAGGGGGATATTGTTGAATCTCGGATTTTGATGATGAAGTCAATTGTCATTTGTTTATCTAATTTATACGTTGAGATAAGTGTGCAGGATTAACTACGATAGCAGTAAGACATGCAGTAGGTGTTGAGCCGAGTCAAGACTAAGATTACGTTGGGGGTTCGAGAGTTCGTCGGAAGTCCGGACGTTCATTGGAGGTTCTGCGAAAATAATCCGAGAAGTCCAGGAGCTTGCCGAAGAAGCTCGTCGGAACTCGCCAAGAAGATCGTTGCAAAGTCCAGGAGTTTGCCGGGAGTCCATCGGGGCATCGCCAAGGGTTCATCGGATGTTCGCCAGAAGTTTGCCGGAAGCTCGCTAGAAGAAGCGATTGACGCACCGGAACACGATTTGTAGTATTGATATATTAATTATCGTAGTTAGTATGTAGATTAAGTTAGGATTGGGAGGTGATCCCATTAACTTAATCAGGGGCCAACTGGGCCCTTAACAAACCCAAATTGGGCCGAATGGAATAGCCCATTCAGACCCAGAATTCCTGACCGACGGTGGCACCGCCCAGGAGACTCGGTCTCCGAGGAGTTCTGGGCGGTAGTACCACCCCTGTCAAGCGGTGGTACCGCCTGAGCTCGGTCTTTGAGCGATGTCAGGCGATAGTACTGCCCAGATTGAGCGGTAGTACTGCTCAGTGACAGATGATAGGTGGTAGTACTGCCCAATTATGGCGGTGGTATCGCTAGGACCCCAGAAATCTGGGAATGGACACTTATGAGCTCCAATTTCAAACTTATTGGGGCCTATATAAACCCCACCCTTTCCTGCATGAAAGGGCACCGAAAGGTTGTTTTTATTCTGAGTATTTGAGAGCTTAACAGTGTTATAAAAGCTAGAGTTCTTCTCCCTCTTTTTCTAAGGGTTGATCATTCAAGAGAGGAGTGAAAACTTATAAGGGTTGTCTCCTAATCCCGTCAAAAAGAGAAAAGTTGTAAAAGGGTAGTTGACCTTCGCCTATTGAAGGAAGGCCTCTAATGGACGTCGATGACCTCGTCGGAGGAGGAAGCCAAAAGTGGATGTAAGTCAAGATTGACCGAACCACTCTAAATCTCGGTTTGCATTCATTTTCTGCTCTTTATCTTAACTGTAAACTGTCTTCATTGCTTTACATCAACTACACTTCCGCTTGCTCTCAACTTAAAAGATCTTTCCGAAACAGTTTTCATCGAAATCAGATTTCATCATACAAAAATTGTTTTAACCAACGAAAGTTTTCCGCTGCACTAATTCACCCCCCCGCCCCCCTCTTAGTGCTCTTGATCCTAACATATAGGAATGCATTTTTTACATTAAATTGTCAAAGCTTCCATCTATGATTAGCTACTAGAGCAATTACCTTCCGAATAGATATCATCTTGGGACAAAGAGTTTTCTCATAATCTTCTCTATATTCTTTGAGAAAATTTCTTTACAACAAGTTTTGCCTTATAGCTACTAGCGATCTATACTTCTATCTGACTTATATTTCACTTTGTAGACTCATTTGTAAATAAGCAGACCTATATTTATAAGCTTTGACACAGGATCTCAAGTTTTATTTTTATAAAGAGTCTTCATTTCTTTATTCATGGCATCCTCCCACAACTTAATACCTTTAGGTCTATCAAAATAAGTAGGTTTAAGATCATCAATTAGTTTAGAAATATGCTTATATTGTCTCTATATCAATAACTAGTTTGATAATAATTTTTTTTTATCTTCTCAATACTAGAATTTTCTCTTTATGAACATTATTACTCCCCCTATACTTTGCTCTACCATTAGCGATGAAAAAAATAATATGAGTAAATACAGATGAGAAAGAAAATGAGTCAAAAATTCTTAAGAGAATAGAGGATAAAAGAAACTCAACCATAAGTTTGAATATATATCACTTTCACTATTGTGATTGATATTTAAAAAAAAAACTATTTGTGGAGGATAATAAGAAGAAACTTCATCAAATATAATATCTCAAGATATTATATACCTATGTGTTTAGAGATCTATGTGTTTTCAACATTTCTTCATTTATTATAGCCTATAAAGATGTATTTCTTGATCTTAGAATCATGCTTGCTTTTCCTTGAGTTTGGTATGTAAACACAGCATGGAGAACAAAATACTTTGAAATATTTAACATTTAGTTTTATTAGGATCAAAAGCGGCACTAAGAGGGGGGGGGTGAATTAGTGCAACGGAAAAATTACGTTGATTCGAAAGCCTTTGTATGATAAAATTTGGTTTCGACTCAAATCGTTTGTTTCACTTTAAATAAGTAGAGAAGAGATGGTTGGGCAGTTTGTAATGTAGTAAAGTTGAATGCAGTAAAGAGAATTTGCAGTAAGGAAATAACACACCGAAATTTATAGTGGTTTGGTCGTTGTGACCTACATCCACTTCCGATTCCTCTTCTGTCGAGGTCACCGGCATCCACTAATGGTCCTCCTTCAATAGGCGAAGACCAACCATCTCTTTACAGCGCTTGCTCCTTTTTACGGGTTTAGGAGATAACCCTTACAAGTCTCACTCCTCTTTCTTGGATGATTACAAAGCTAAGAGAGGGAGGAGGAGGACTCTTCTCACTTTTACAACACTTTTAACACCCCAACACTTAAGGTTTTTTCACACTTTTAATTGTACTTTGTTGCCCTTTTATGCAGAAAAGAGTGGGGTATTTATAGGCCCAAATGACTTCAGAATTAGAGCAAAAAAGTGTCACATCCCCGGATTTCAGGGTACTGGCGGTAACACTGCTTGACTCTCTGATAGTGGGCGGCACCACTACCCAGTCAGGCAGTATCATCGCCTGACAGAGCTTCGGAGATCGAGCTCTGGCAATACCACTGCTTGATAGGCAGTGCCACCTTTGGCAGGTAATAACTGCCGGTGGTACCACCACCCAGAACTCTTGCGAGACCGAGTTCCAAGCGGTGCCACCGTCGATCATGACTTCAGGTGCTGAATGGGCTATTCAATCTGGCCCAATTCAACCTTATTAAGGGCCCAATTGGCCCCTAACTGAGTTAGTGGGATTACCTCCCAATCCTAACATAACTTAAGGTCTAACTATGATAATTAAGATATTTAACAAAGCATTCTTAGTCCGAAATATCAATTGTTCTTCCGACGAGCTTCCGGCGTTCTTCCGGCGAACTTTCGACGATCTTTCAGCAATGTTCCAGCGGACTCCCAACAAGCTCCTAGACTTTACAATGATCTTCTTGGCAAGTTCTGATGAGCTTCTTTAGCAAGCTTCTAAACTTCTCGGTCAATTTCGGTAGAACTTCCGATGAATGTCCAGACTTTCAACAAACTCTCGAACTCCCAACGAAGTCTCGATCTTGACTCTAGCACAATATTTACTTTATGTTTTACTACTATCATAGTTAATCCTGTACACTTTTCTCAACATATAGATTAGATCAAATAATTTACTAATTGATTTCATCATCAAAATCCGAGATTCAACAATCTCCCCCTTTTTTATGATAACAATCAATTGATGACGGAGTTAACCTTAACTGCCCCTATCTATATGCCATGCTTGAGAAAAGACATTCTTGAATTCAAGGCCTTTGAATTCAAGTATCAAACTGAAAAGTTATTTTCATTTAAACTTATCAACATGTACATCATGATACTTATCGTGATTTACTAATTCAAAATATGATACCACGTATTTATCAATAAAAATGATGTCAAGGTATGACATCCATTTTCAAGTCCAATGATGATAAACAATCATTATTTTCAAATATGATATGAGTTTCGAATATAAAATTTAGCAAGATGATAATTCTCGATAAAGGATGACAATTCATCATTTTGAGGCATGGTATCAATTGTAAATAGCAAGTTAAGCTCATGATACCTTATTGTTATGATAGACATTTATCAAACATTTATGAAACATTTCAAGTATCTACGATACATATGATGCATGCATTTTAAGGTATCTATGATAAATATTTCAAATATTAATATGCAATACATTTTAATATGGTTCAAGTATATGCAATATATTTGACGATTCCAATTATATTTGCTCATATTTCAAGCATTTGCAATACATTTTATGCACTTATCTAAGACATTCATTTTGTCATAAATTTATCACATTTCTCCCCCTTTGTCATCAACAAAATGGAAGAACAATTAATTCAACAATGCTAAGTGTGGTAAAAGTTCAAACAAGTTTCACACCAATATATCCAAGCAATAAATGAAGGTAAGCAAAACTTTTGCATGATAATTTCTCTTTGGATAAGCTAACATTTTTACTCAAGGGATTTTTGGTTCTTCTTGTACAAGTTTCTTTCTTCCTTTGTCATAAGAAGAAAAGGAAGGAAAGAGTCCATTATGAACCAAATTCATGAAGGGATTAGAACCAAGTCAAATTCGAAATGATGAGTTTTATTAAATCATACTTCAATTTCAACAAGGAGAAGGGATTCATGAAAAGGATCAAGTGTATCATAAATCAAATCCGTTACACACTAAATCAAATCACCATTCTTGCAAGTGATCATTACACACTAAAAATTTATAAAATTCTTCTTTCGCGAGAAGAGTAAGGAAGAATTTAGGGGAAGGGATAAAATATGAATAAAACTTTATAAATCGAATCTGTTTCTCATTAAAAATTCACAAGAGTGAAATCCATGAGAGATGCATTTGTCAATGAATTCCATGAGTGAAGGGACTAAGTGTATAAAAAATCATTAAGTGATGGAGCAAGGGTATGAAGTAAACTTAATACCAAGGAAGATAAAAACAAAATAAATTCATGAAAGCTCCATTCATGAAATACATTAAGAGAAAGATAGTCCGGAAAAGATATATAACAAACTCATACATTCGGATAATTTAACATCCCTAACTCTGCAAATGATCATCATATGAGAAATAATACATCAAGTTATAAATACCAAAACTCGAATCTTTTCTAGTGTAAATATCACGAGAAGGAAAAGCATTCTTGAATAAAAAGAAAACTAAGAAATTCAAAAAATGTATCAAGAAATTTTTCATTCAAAAGATTTATCAAGTCTAATTCTTAGAGTGATGTATGCATTAAGCCATCATCAAGAAATACATCATGACATCACAGGGTGTGTCATAAGAAGTATAGTGTATCAAAGAGTACAACTCATCATGGTACTTTTTAATTCTCTACCCCCTTTTATCAGCAAAAGGAAATACATAACTTATTCAGGGGGTGGTAAATCAAAATGCCTAAACAAAGTATTCAGTTGTTGACGAACTTATTGCGTCTTGGTTAAGATTTGATCTTGACATAGTTCAATTTGCTCTTGACGTAGTTCAATTTGATCCAGTCGAGTCACTATTAGATCAGCAAATGAGGAGAGTGCTTGCTCTATTTGAGGTGCTACCTCATAGGGACCAATACGAGGAGATTGATTTCCCCTAAATATTGGGGTTTCGAGTTCTTGATCAGGTGGGGGGAGGTCAGTCCTTCTAGGTAATCTATGTTGGGAAATCTTGGGGGTGACATCACATACGCAGCGGAAGAACAAGAAAAATAAAATCCCTAATTTTCCAAAAAAATATTCGTTGTCGTGCGAAGATTGGTGCGCAAAAATCTATGAAACAAACTACGTATATAATAGATTGTGTTACCTATAGAGATCGTATATCCCTATTTCCTTGCAGATCTCTAGGAGAGGGTGAAGGAGGTCAAACGTCCTCCTCTCTAGCGGTGATCCACACAGTAGGGTTGCGACGACGCTCCTCAAAACTCCAGGCCTGATTTAAGGTAGAGAGGGGGAGGAGAATAGGAGAGGCAAGCAAAGGCTCTAGCCTATGAACCACTAAATTCCTCCTATTTATAGAGGTCCCCTGTCAAACCCTAATGGATCCTCCCCTAGTGGGTATTAGATCTGCATCCAATTACCCAAGCCTTTTAGATTAGTGGATCTCTATCCAATAATCTCTCATGGGCTCTTATTGGATCTCGTCCATGGGATCCAATAATTCAGGGGCTTATTGGATATCCAATAAGATAGGGGCTCCAATGGATATCTCATATCCGAACCTCTACTCATCGCAATGTCTACCATATGTGTGTGACCCTCTAGGCCCAATATCGAGTTGGCCGTGAGTCATACCTGTCAAAACTCATTCTAACTTAGTGAATTATTATCTTTATAATAATTCACTCGACTCATCGACTACGGACGTACTAGGCCACTACGCCGTAGTCCCCAAACGATACAGGGGAATCCAATCCATTGGACTTGTCTGTCCTCAGTTACCATATACCTATAGTCCCTCATCCATCTAATATCCCAAAGACCGTATATTGGGTATGGTGCCGTCAGACCCATACGATTTCTTCTCGAGTCTCGCTCTAATCAGATTCTCCCGGAGAACTCTTTCTCTCTCAATCCGAATGACCCTGGCCAGGGATTTATTTGAGCAAGAACCCATGAGATATTCCTCTCATGATGCCGAGAGTGGATGATCCTCTATCAACACTCAATAGCCCTCGTAAGGTCGACTGCCACTCCCAATGACCAGTTGTACTAGATCTAGGACATCCAAACCTATAAGTCTGGTATCAAAGAGTGGAGCACTCATACAGGACATCCTTGGTGTCTCAAGTCTAAGGACCAGATACACTACTAGGAATACGGAATTATTGTCTAACAATAAGGCATCATCAACCATCCAGCATTCCGTAAACGGATCAATCAGTGAACTCATTCTCCAATGAGCACTTGTACTGTATCCCCAGTGTCTCTACGCGAGCAGCTATGAGACCAACTGCATCCATCATATGAATGGGTATATAGCACACTAGTCTGTCCGATTATCACGATGTTCCTCTCGAGTATCCTATGATTGGGATTATTTAGGATTTGTGTTTAAAGGTGAATCAATCTCATTATCGTGATCTCATCACAATCCAATTCCCATTGCACAGATCCAAGGACATTATAATATATACATACATATATGTAATAATTAGTATAAAGTGATAAATGCACCGATTCCGTGTCAAGTCACACGTGCCATCACTCACGTGATTGGCTTGTTGGACACCTATGATTAGCAATCTCCTACTTGACCTAAAGCCAATCACCTATGTGTCTGATTCCCATCAAACCCCTATGACGCTCAAAGATAATCTGAGACAACGGCTTTGTTAGTGTATCTGCAATGTTATCTTCGGATAAAACTCTTTCGACTGCTACATCTCCTCGGGTTATAATCTCTCTGATCAAGTGGAACCTCCTCAGAACATGCTTAGATTTCTGATGAGACCTGGGTTCCTTCGCTTGAGCAATTGCCTCGTTGTTGTCACAATATAAGAAAATCGGCTCCTCGCTACCTGGCACGACTCTCAGATTTGTGATGAACTTTTTCACCCAGACTCCCTCCTTTGCTGCATCTGCTGCAGTAATGTACTCTGCCTATGTGGTCGAGTCAGCAATAGTATCTTGCTAGGAACTCTTTCAGCACACTGCTCCTCCATTCAAGGTGTACATACACCCCGAATTCAACTTGCTATCATTGACATCAGATTGAAAACTTGAGTCTGTGTAGCCTTCAACCCTGAGGCTACTACCTCCATATACTAGTAAAAGATCCTTAGTCCTTCTCAAATACTTAAGGATATACTTTACTGCTTTCCAGTACTCCAAGCCTGGATCCGCTTGATACCTACTCGTGACACTCAAAGCATGCACTATATCAGGTCTAGTACATAGCATGACATACATGATAGACCCTATCGCTGAGGCATAAGATATCATATCCATATTCGCCCTTTCTTCTGGAGTCTTTGGAGACATACTCCTAGAAAGTGATATCCCATGTCTCATCGGTATGAGACATCTCTTGGAATTTTCCATGCCAAACCTTTTGATAATGGTTTCCATGTACTTGGATTGGGACAAGCCAAGCATCCTCTTGGATCTGTCTCTATAGATCCGAATCTCCAAGATATAGGATGCTTTCCCTAAGTCCTTCATGGAGAAGTGTCTAGATAACTAAGCCTTTACTGTGGATAGCATTCCTACGTCATTCCCAATGATCAGGATGTCATCCACATATAACACCAAAAAGGTGATAGCGCTCCCACTTATCTTCTTGTACACACAATGCTCATTTTCGTTCTTAACAAAGTTATAAGATCTGATTGCCTCATCAAATCTTATGTTCCAACTTCGGGAAGCTTGCTTTAGTCCATAAATGGATCTAAGCAACCTGCACACCTTATCTGTGAAGTTCTTGGACACAAATCCCTCAGGTTGTATCATATACACCTCCTCCTCGAGGTTCCCATTGAGGAATGCAGTTTTCACATCCATCTGTCAGATTTAATAATCATAGTGTGTTGTAATAGCCAATAGAATTCGGATAGATTTTAGCATTGCTACGGGTGAGAAGGTTTTATCACACTCAACACCTTGCCTTTGACGATACCCCTTAGCCACTAGCCTTGCTTTATAGGTCTCTACCTTTTCATCTACTTCGATCTTTTTCTTAAAGATCCACTTGCAACCGATGGGTACAATACCTTCGGGTGCATCAACTAGGTTCCAAATCTTGTTGGAGTACATAGAATCCATCTCAGAATGCATGGCTTCTTGCCACTTCCCAGAGTCTATACTCATAATAGCTTTCTTGTAGGTTTGAGGATCAATGTCCTCAACATCCTCTCTTATAATATGTCCCACATATCTCTCAGGAGGATGGGATACTTTGCTAGACCTACGTAAAGTTGAAACTTGTGTGTTAGGTATCTGAACAAACTCGGGCTGTAGAGTGGTGCTTGAGCTTGGTTCTCCAACCTCGCTCAACTCTATCATGCTCCCACTATCTCCGCCAAGAATGTGTTTCTTCTCAAGGAACACTACTCTCTTGGCTACAAAGACATTTTGGTCCTCGAGATAATAGAAATAATACCCATAAGTTTCGTTGGGGTATCCCACGAATTTGCACCGCTTTGTCATCGATTCTAACTTATTGGGGTTATGTCTTTTAATGTGGGCAAGGCAGCCCCAAATCTTAATAACCTTAAGATTTGGCTTCTTCCCTTTCCATATCTCATATAGTGTAGATACTACCGACTTAGTTGGAACTCTGTTCAGAAGGTAAGTTGCGGTCTCTAGGGCATATCCTCAAAATGAGATGGGTAGGTCAATGAAACTCATCATGGATCGTACTGTCTAATAGCGTACGATTTCTCCTTTCAAAGACACCATTGAGCTAAGGTGTATAAGGAGGTGTCCATTAGGATAATATCCCATGGTCCTTGAGGAACTGAGTAAACTCTGTACTTAAGTACTCACCTCCTCAATCTGATCGAAGAGTCTTGGTACTCTTTCTAGTATAGTTCTCCACTTAATTCTTATACTCTCTAAATTTCTCAAAGGCCTCGGACTTATACTTCATTAAGTACACATATCCATACCTTGAGAAATCATTTGTAAAGGTAATGAAGTAGGAGTAACCACCAATGAAATGAGTTGACATGGGTCCACATACATCACTATGTATGAGTTCCAACAGCTCAGTGGCTCTCTCTCTAGTTCCATTAAATGAAGAGTTGGTCAGTTTTCCACAAAGGCAAGGCTCGCAAGTTGCATATGACTCATAGTCGAATGGATCTATATATCCATCATTTAGTAATTTTTGAATCCTTCTCTCATGGATGTGACCTAGCTTACAATGCCACAAGTATGCACTGTTCACCTCATCTCATTTCCTCTTAGACACACTTACATTCATGATATGTGGAGTAGTGTCTAGCATAAATAAATCATTATGCAATGTTCCTTTCGTGATGATCTTATCATCTAATAATATCGAACAACCATTATTATCAAAAACTAATTTATATCCACTGATTGTCAAACATGAAATGGAGATAATGTTTTTGATAATAGAAGGAACAAAATAACATACATCTAATGCAATAAAAGCTCCACTAGGTAGATGTAGGGTGACCTCGCCAACAGCTACTACAGCAACTTTTGCTCGATTGCCCATCTTGCGGTCCATCTTGCTTCTCTCTAGTCTCCTAGGCCTTGCCAGAACCTACAATGAACTGCATATATGATAAGCACTACCGGTATCCAATACCCATGTGTTATCATAAGAGTTTGACAAATGGAGACTGATCATGAATGTACCTGAAGCTTCTCCAAGCTTTTGTTTCGCCCTCTTTGCAAGGTACTCTTTGTAGTTCCTCTTCTAGTGCTCATCTTTGCCATAGTGGAAGCACCGGCCTTTGTCCTTTACTGGGTCTTTCTTAGCAACCTTTGCTTGATTTGGTCTGCTTTGCCTTTGCCCTTCTTAAGGGACTTTTCTGCTTTCCTTTTCTTTGTGGTCTAACCATTGTAGAGAACTAGCTTCTCTTTCTTAATAGTACTCTTTGCCTCCCTCAATATATTAAAGAGCTCTGGGAGAGTCATCTCAAGCTTGTTCATATTAAAATTCATTATGAACTATGAAAAAGAATCTGGTAGGGACTGAAGCACAATGTCCACACATAAGTTATTCTTTAGGACTATTCCTAGTTGTTGGGAAATCTTCGGGCGACTTCACATGCATAGTGGAAGAACAAGAAAAACAAAATCCCCAATTTCCCAAAAAGATGGTTGTGCGAAGAATAGTGCACAAAAATTCATGAAACAAACTACATATAGAATAGATTGTGTTACCTAAGGAGATCGTATATCCTTGTTTCCTTGCAGATCTCTAGGAGAGGGTGAGGGAGGTCAAGCGTCCTCCTCTCTAGCGGTGATCCACATAGTAAGGCTGCGACGATGCTCTTGAAAACTCCAGGCCTGCTCTGAGGTGGAGATGGGGAGGAGAATAGGAGAGGCAAACAAAGGCTCTAGCCTATGAGGCTCTGAATCCCTCCTATTTATAGAGGCCCCCTGTCAAATCCTAATGAATCCTCCCCTAGTGGGTATTGGATCTGCATCCAATTACCTAAGCCTTTTAGATTAGTGGATCTCTATCCAATAATCTCTCATGGGCTCTTATTGGATCTCATTTATGGGATCCAATAATTCAGGAGCTTATTGGATATCCATTAAGATAGAGGCTCCGACGGATATCTCATATCCGAACCTCTACTCATCGCAATGCCTACCATATGCGTATGACCCTCTAGGCCCAATATCGAGCTGGCCGTGAGTCATACCTGTCAGAACTCTTTCTGGCTTAATGAATTTTTGTCTCTGTAATAATTCACTCGACTCATCGATTACAGACGTACTAGGCCAGTACGCCGTAGTCTCCAAACGATACAGGGGAATCTAATCCATTGGACCTGTCTATCCTCAGTTACCGTATACCTATAGTCTCTCATCCATCTAATATCCCAGAGACCGTATATCGGGCATGGTGCTGTCAAACCCATATGGTTTCTACTTGAGTCTCGCACTAATCGGATTCTCCCGGAGAACTCTTTCTCTCTCAACCCGAATGACCCTAGCCAGGGATTTGTCTAAGCAAGAACACATGGGATATTTCTCTCATGACGCCGAGAGTGGATGATTCTCTATCAACACTCAATAGCCCTCGTAAGGTCGACTGCCACTCCCAATGACCAGCTGTACTAGATCTGGGACATCCAAACTTATAAGTTTGGTATCAAAGAGTGGAGCACTCATACAGGACATCCTTGGTATCTCAACTCTAAGGACCAGATACACCACTAGGACTACGGAATCGTTGTCTAACAATAAGGTATCATCAACCATCCAGTATTCCGTAAGCGGATCAATCAGTAAACTCATTCTCCAATGAGCACTTGTACTGTATTCCTAGTGTCTCCACACGAGCAACTATGAGACCAACTGCATCCATTATATGGACGGGTATACAGCATACCAGTCTGTCCGGTCACGATGTCCTTCTCGAGTAACCTATGACCAGGATTATTTAGGATCTGTGTTTAAATGTAAATCGGTCTCATTATCGTAATCTCATCACGATCTGATTTCCATTGCATGGATTCAAGGACATCACAATATATATATATATATATATGGTATACAGCATACAGTCTGTCCGGTTATCACGATGTCCTTCTCGAGTAACCTATGACCAGGATTATTTAGGATCTGTGTTTAAATGTAAATCGGTCTCATTATCGTAATCTCATCACGATCTGATTTCCATTGCATGGATTCAAGGACATCACAATAATTATATTATATATATATATATATAAGTGATAATTGTCAAAATATAATAAGCAAAAAGATTCTGTGTCAAGTCACACTGCCATCACTCACGTGATTGGCTTGTTGGGCACCTATGACTAGCACTAGTCCCCTCAGTCATCCTAGCGTGGAAGAGGCTCTTGAATATCTCATATTGCTGAATCCTTTCTTGTTCCTCAAACAATTTGTGGACATGTAGAAGAATGGATCTGGCATCCATCTTTTCATGTTATCTTTATAACTTAAGAGTCATAGAGCCCAACATGTAGCACTGAGCAAGAGTGGAGTCATCAATGTACTTCACGTAGCGAGCGATCTCATCCTCGATTGTCCCTTCCTCGGGCATAGGCATCACTGAATCAAGGATGTACATGATTTTCTCCGACATGAGAACAATTCTCAAGTTACGGAGCCAATTTGTATAATTTAGACCAGTGAGGCGATTGACATCAAGTATGCCACGTAAGGGATTTGAATGTGACATTTTCTAAAAATAAAGATGCAGCAAAAATAAATAACATGCAGATTTTGCAAGAAATAAACAATCAAGATATTGGCTTCTATCTTAATATGCTCCCACTATTTTACTAGCGAGTCACGTGACACTCTTAGCACGTGAAACGGAAGTCTCCGACAGACTTCTAGTGGGGATCAGGATCCAATCAGTGTCTTAGTGTAACCTCGAGAGACTTGACTAATCACACTAAGCCCAAAAGGTAGGCAACTCTTGCCAATCACAACTCCTTGTGATTCCCGTCCTATTCGGCCTCCGAATCACCATGGTCTCGAGGGGACTCGACTAACCATAATGCTCGGTTAAGTCAACACCATCGTTACAAGATGAGTCTAATTCGATGATATACCCTTGAGGAACTCGACTAAGCATACCATGTCCTCAGGTCACCAGTGACATCTCTATGTCGTAAGCAAGATAGCGAATCGTGATATAGGTGAGTCTCAAGAGACTCGACTAACTCAACTTACACCGAGAATCGGTTCCTACCTATAACGATGGACGGCCACGTGGGTCAATCTAATTGCCTCACGTTTATCGATTCAATATTATCGAGAGAGATGTTTCTATGATTTAGTCTCCTAATATGATATGTCAAATAAATACATATTTAATATCTATCTGCATCGCATGCAAATATATATACATATCTAGTATGTTTATAAGCAATCACACCAGATGATCATGGACCACAACCTAATGTGATCAGGCCCGAGCCAGTAGGCCTAATCACTCACATCAAGATCTATGTGTGCAACGGGGTATCTCCATACCCTATGATTGTCCATCTCGTCCTCGTCGGTTTCGTCGACATCTCGATGCATCTTCATGCATCGCGATCGTCCATCTCGTGGGTTCCGCTATCGCATCCACACTCTCGCTGCGCCTCCTCATGTGATTATAAATTAATCATAGGCACACAGGCCCAACAATAAACGAGAAACATAATGGAGGCTCGCAGACCCTAATAATAATAATCACAAGTACACACATCACATGGTCCATGATCATCTATCCACACATCAAACATCACATGTATAAATCATTATCATGTAGGACTACTAGATAATAATAAATAATAATCAACAAAACTTTTTAATTAATTAATATTTTTTGAAATCAGGGACGTAGGGAATTTTTGAATTCCTAGGGGTATTTTTGTAATTTGGATAAAAGATAGAAATTGAAATTTCTCAAATTCCGAGGGGCAAAACTATCTTTTTGCCCAAAACCTTAAGCCCCTCTCCCTCTTCCCTACTGCTACTGCCGCCGCCACCCTACCGACGGCGACATGTGCAACGGGGTCGGGGCGTCGCCCCTACAAGTGGGTGCCCCCGAGGTAGTGCCCGTAGGCGGTGCTGCCTCACCGGGCGGCCACCCCTATAGGGGTTTTGCCCACGGGAATAGCGGCCACAAGCGCTGTTGCTCTACAGCGCGTCACCCCGCGTGTCACAAGCTTAGCTAGTTTTGTCTAAGTCATGCGGCACCCTTGCATGTCCGTCCGCAAAGGTCAGCCTCCACGAAACCTCCCATGGTCCCCTTAGGACCTACAAAAGAGAAAACGGGTTAGAGAAAGCGCCTCACACGAGATCCATAAGAAAATATTCCAGGAAAAACTTCATAGACAATGCAAATTACAAATAGACTTTACAAGCTCTGAACAGTTGCACAACAAAGGGTCAAAATGGTCCATTACAGACCAAAAATATCTCACAAGTGTCCAATGACACAACCTTTATTTACAAGCCTAAAGCGGCCACCAAACCCAACTAAAATGGGACTATTAAGCCTTCGGCCATCCCTCTACATGTTGTGTAAAGCATGAACATACCAAAAGATACGGACATACATAAGCATTACATCAAACATCCTGTTTAGAAGTTTGTCCATGACATTCTCCCCCACTTATTCCTTCGACATCCTCGTTGAAGCCTTTGTCGACACTACAACTCCTCGCCTTTGCTGAGTCTTCAATCTTCTGCTCCAGCTGCAATGTGCCTCTCGGCTCCAAGTTGCTCTCCGCTGCTATTGTTGAGTAATCATACTTTTGATCCGCTATGCTTTTTCAACTCACCAATGACTTTGACTCTAGTGTGGGGTTGGCTGAGTTGTGTTGATCCTTGTTGATTCCTGCGGATCCTCCAAATGAAGGAAAAGACCATCCTTATTATTCGCCAGTCTCTCAAATGCCTCATGTTGCTTGAACTTGGTGGATGCTTGTTGGAGCTTTGATGAGCAACACCTTGCAAACTTCTGAAGTTTTGGGTCATTCCTCCATAAAATTTGTCCATCGACTCTTCTTTCACTTAGTTGTCCCTTCCAAGTGGGTTCGCATCACGTCCGCTTTCGATTGACATTTCATTGGGAAATGAAGCGAATAATCTACTCTCAGTAGCACTGATCACCGTTGGTGAGGATTTGACAACTATTATCTTCCATTATTTTCGAAGAGTCTTTGAACCTGTGCGGAGCTCCTCTACTGGAGAGGTAAGAGAATTGGGGTACTCGGTTTCGCCCATTCTTTTAAGAGTTGAGAAGGCAAAGGTTACTTGACTTCTCCCGCCTCCTCGAGGTTGTATTCCATGCATCGAGCTGGTTACTGGCCTTCACCTGCTCTTTGCTTACACTTCTGAAGCACTTGAAGTATTTGCACTCCTTACGTTGAGTTAGTTACTGTGATTCACCTTCTCAATGCCATCGAACTTCTGGAATGCAGGAAGTTTTCACCCCAACTTGGAGTAAGTCTTTAGTAATTTTGGTCACCTCTGGGATTGTATCATCTTTCCATCAACCCAATCGCCTACTCCACTAAGTAGCAAAGGTACAGCACCGCGTACTGCCTGCTTCGTTCTTTGGTCGTGCACTCTTGCATGACCCAAAGTCCTTCACTTTCGACTATCTTGATGAGAAGCTCGTTGACACCAGTCTTACGAAGTTCCTTGGCCTCTGCCCTTCAGCCTTGTCTTGGTACTTGGAGTTTGCCTCTGCATACTCCACCTCCTCGGCCCCTTTCATGACCAAGCACTCTCCCTCCATGAGAGCAAGGGATCAATGACTTTCATGGAAATCCCGCCTCTACTGTACCATGGCGCTACCATGCCCATGGCCCTACTATCCGTCACCTCGCATCTGCATCCCTTTTCTTCATGATTAGTAGATATGTCTCTGTGGCACTCCTCCGAATCCACCTCCATTCTAACTGATGCTTGAATTTGGGTAGCTAAGTCCCTTTGGACTTGTTGTCGCTTCCTCGCCCCTTTCAACCCCCTGCTTCAACACCTCTGTGTTCTCTAAGTAGTTCTCTTTGGTCGATGGAAAGACATACTGCAACTCCCATGCATGGCCTCTGCCATCACGTTGTAGGGTTTACATCGATTTTGTTCTCCTTAGCTTCCTTGGTAGCAACATTCACTTACTCGACCTTGTCCTCTGACTTGTCGGGCTCCCTTAAGCGAATATAGCCTCTGGAGTAGCCCAACTCTCCAATTGCGTCGATCATACCTCTACATGATCAAGTCCCTCCCATGGGACTCACTGGTTCTTGCATTCGAACTTTTCCCTCGGTGGAACATAGCCCCCATATGCTGATGACCAAGGTTTCCATCCGAAGCAAAATTCGATGCACGCACAGAAGACCCACCTCTATGGTACCATGACCTTCACTCCTTGAATCCATAGCCCTTCTTGTCGTCATGTTGTTTACCGAAGTGGAGCTTCTAGTAGCTCCCGATCATACCTCCATATGATTTAGTCACTCACGAGACTATATTTGTGTGTATCGCATTGCCACGAACTGTTCCACCACGATCCGCTACACCATGTCACCTCCTGGTGACATCTCCATTGCATTATGATCCTTGTGGGATGAACTCGAATTGTGAACCCTCCATGTGTGGCCTCTGCCAATACATCGTAGGGTCTCTTCCACCTTCGATTTTGTTTGCTCCGCAATCGACCTTCATCCACCCACTATTGGGTCATACCTAGATGAAGCATTGCTCTAGGACAGTCTGTCGCCTAGTAGCTCCCGAAGTTCACCGACTTCACTGCAATTAGTGCACCATTGTTTGGATCCTGGGCCTCTGCCCCTACCAGCACAATCTCCGCTACGCACTGCTTCCTTCAAGCAACTTGAATGGCAACACTGTGGCATATTCTTCAAGAGTACCCGCCTCCGCGTCCTCTTGCCCTGTTGTCACGGACTTAGCTGGTTTTGCCTAAGTCGTGCGGCACCCTTGCGTGTCCGTCCGCAAAGGTCAGCCTCCCCGAAACCTCCCCATGGTCCCCTAGGACCTACAAAAGAGAAAACGGGTTAGAGAAAGTGCCTTACTCGGGATTCACAAGCAAACAATCTAGGAAACACTTCGTTTACAATGCAAATTACAAACAGACTTAACAAGCTCCGAACAGTTGCACAACAAAGGGGAAAATGGTCCATTACAGACCGAAAATCTCTCACAAGTGTCCACATGACACAACCTTTATTTACAAGCGTAAAGTGGCTATCAAACCCATACAAATGGGACTCTTAGCCTTCGACCGCCCCTCAACCTGCTGTGCAGAGCATGAACAAACCCACAAGACACGGACATACATGAGCATTGCATCAAACATCCTGTTTCAAAGTTTGTCCGTGATATTCTCCCCCACTTATTCCTTCGACGTCCTCGTCGAAGCCTTTGTCGACACTGCAACTGCTTGCCTTTGCTGAGTCTTCAATCTTCTGCTCCAGCTGCAACGCGTTCTTGGCTCCCAGCTGCTCTTCGCTGCTGTTTTTGAGTTGTCGAATCCTTGATCCGCCATCCTGCTTCAACTCACCAATGACTCTAAATATGGTGTGGGGTTGGCTGAGTTGTGTTGATCCTTGTTGGTTCCTGCGGATCCTCCAGATGAAGGAAAAGACCATCCTTTCTGCGCCAGTCTCTCAAAATTCCACATGCTGCTTGAACTGGGTGGATGCTTGTTAGAGCTTTAACGAGCATCCTCTCGCAAACTTCTGAAGTTTTGGGTCCTTCCTCCACAAAATCTGTCCATTGACTCTTCTTTCGCTTAGTTGCCTCATCCAAGTAGGTTCGCATCACTTCTGCTTTCGATTGGCATTTCGTTGGGAAATGAAGCGGACAATCTACTCTCAGTAGCACTGATCACCGTTGGTGAGGATTTGACAACTATTGTCTTCCATTATCTTCGAAGGGTCTTTGAACTTGTGCAGAGCTCCTTTGCTGGATAGATAAGAGAATTGGGGTACTCGGTTTCACCTATTCTCTTAGTAGTTGAGAAGGCAAAGGTTACTTGACTTCGCCCGCCTCCTCGAGGTTGTACTCCATGCATCGAGCTGGTTACTGGCCTTCGCCTGCTCTTTGCTCACACTTCTGAAGCACTTGAAGTGTTTGCACTCCTTGCATTGAGTTAGTTACTGTGATTCACCTCCTCAATGCCATCGAACTTCTGGAATGCCAGAAGTTTTCACCCCAACTTGGAGTAATTCTCTGATAGATTTGGTCGCCTCTGGGATTGTACCGCCTTCTCTATCAGCCCTGCTGCCTACTCCACTGAGTAGCAAAGGTACAGCACCGCGTACTGCCTGCTTCGTTCCTTGGTCATGCACTCTTGCATGACCCGAAGTCCTTCACTTTCGGCTATCTTGATGAGAAGCTCGTTGACACCGGTCTTACGAAGTTCTTTGGCCTCCGCCCTTCAGCCTTGTCTCGGTACTTGGAGATTGCCTCTGCATGCTCCACCTCCTCGGCCCCTTTCACGACCAAGCACTCTCCCTCCACGAGAGCAAGGGATCAATGACTTTCACGGAAGTCCCGCCTTTGCGGTACCATGGCGCTGCCATGCCCATGGCCCTACTATCCGTCGCTTCGCCTCTGCATCCCTTTTCTTCCCGATCAGTAGATATGTCTCTGTGGCACTCCTCCGAGTCCACCTCCATACTAACTGATGCTTGATTTGGGTAGCTAAGTCCCTCTGGACTCGTCGTCGCTTCCTCGCCCCTTTCGACCGCCTGCTTCAACACCTCTGTGTTCTTCAAGCAGCTCCCTTTGGTCGATGGAAAGACAGACTGCAACTCCCATGCATGGCCTCTGCCATCATGTTGTAGAGTTTACACCAATTCTGTTCTCCTTAGCTTCCTTGGTCGCAACGTTCGCTTACTCGACCTTGTCCTCTGACTTGTCGGGCTCCCTTAAGCGAATATAGTTCTGGAGCAGTCAAACTCTCTAGCTGCTTCGATCATACCTCAGCATGATCATGTCCCTCCCAGGGGACTCACTGGTCCTTGCATTCGAACTTCACCCTTGGTGGAACACAGCCCCCATATGCTGATGACCAAGGCTTTCATCCGATGCAAAATTCGATGCACGCACGGAAGACCCGCCTCTGCGGTACCATGGCCTTCACTCCTTGAATCCATAGCCCTTCTTGCCATCGTGTTGTTCACCGAAGTGGAGCTTCCAGTAGCTCCCGATCATACCTCTGTATGATCTTGTCCCTCACGGGGCAAGATTCGTGTGTATCGCATTGCCACGAACTGTTCCACCACGATCCGCTGCACCATGTCGCCTCCTGGTGACATCTCCATTGCATTCTGATCATTGTGGGATGAACTCGAATTGTGAACCCTCCATGTGTGGCCTCTACCAATACATCGCAGGGTCTCTTCCACCTTCGGTTTTGTTCGCTCCTTTGGCAATCGACCTTTATCCACCCACTCTTGGGTCACACCTAGATGAAGCATCGCTCTAGGACAGTCCGTTGCCTAGTAGCTCCCGAAGTCCACCGACTTTGCTGCAATTAGTGCACCATTGTCTGGATCCTGGGCCTCTGCCCCTACCAGCACAATCTCCGCTGCGCACCGCTTCCTTTCAAGAAACTTCATAGCAACACTGTGGCATATTCTTCAAGAGTACTCGCCTTCGCGTCCTCTTGCCCCGTGCCAAGGCCTTCTGAACCCAACTTTGCCTCCGCAAGTTAAGTCGCCTTGGTTCCTCCGTCAAATGCTTCTCCGAGATAAGGTGCATGTGCCCAGAAGCTCCCTTCGTCTTTGGCATCATACAGGATGAGTCCGCTCCATCAGAAAGGACCCATGGAACAACATGATCCTGCTCTTGCCTCTGCAAGAGTTCATGTCCTTGACCTCTGTCCACGGAAAGCTCTGCGCCTCCGCTCCATGTTCCATCTTCTATGCCGGCTCACTTCATACGGCTTGGGTACTTCGCCAAGTTACACCCAAGTTGCTCCGCTCCTCGTTTCTGCATTGAGTTGATGGTGGTCCTCGCGCCCACCATTCCACGGGTCAGCCCTCTCTTGAGTCCGATCTCCATATCGACTCCTAGTGTGCCTTCATTTCTGTTGCTTTTGGTCACTCCCCCACTTGATCTCGCAATGCATCCACCAATGCGTTCTCTCAAGCGAGATCATGCGACGACTCCTCGCCGCTCGCTCGGTCCATTGAGCTTCGTGGAGGTGTTATTTGTTGAGGTACTCCTCCTCAACATGTGCGGTCCGTTGCACAAGATTCTCCCTCTGGAGAGTCGGGACTTATCCCTCCTGGATATCTATCCCGTTGGAGCAAACATCTCTCTTCGATTCGGAGACCACCATCCCCTTGGACTACTCCGATTTGCTGAACAAACTGTGCATTGTCCTGCCTCCTGCAAATGCACTTGCTAGATTGCGACTCCATGTCAATATAGCCCTCACTGTGCCCCTCAAGGCCTAGCAACATGCTGAACTTACTGCACACTTCAGCCTCCTACGGATGTATCCTTCGCATGCTGAAGAGAAAGTTTCAATGCTCCATGGCGCCGAGTTCCGATCGCTTTGGGATGGCCACGAATAGTCCGTCGTCCGCATACAAGCCCTTGCATGAGTACCGAATTCTTTGAGTTAGCAATTCCCCTCACCTCTGTGAGCTTTGCGCAACTCTTTCGGTTGCCGAACAACTCATTCCACCTTACATGGTCTCAACCTTTTGCCAAGCGCTTTGCTTGCTTTGAGCACCATCAAGTGTTGTTGTCAACGTTGAGCCGTAACTCAAACTCAGCCATCCCAACCTTTGTGTGCTCCGCATTCTTCTCAGCTTGTTTGTCCCCGTGGTGCCTCTTGCGCAAAGGGTTGGTCATTCCTCTGAATGCCACTCTCAGATGCCCGCTCCTCTGAGCGACTCCTTACCCTACATCTCCATGTCCGTTTTCCCCAAAACAGTCGCGCATGCTAGCTGCCCTCAACGCAGCCCCGCTAGGTCCCCCACGTTTGCATGTCAAGTGTTTCTATGAGTGCTTGTCCCGCTCTGATACCATCTGTCACGGACTTAGCTGGTTTTGCCTAAGTCGTGCGGCACCCTTGCGTGTCCGTCCGCAAAGGTCAGCCTCCCCGAAACCTCCCCATGGTCCCCTAGGACCTACAAAAGAGAAAACGGGTTAGAGAAAGCGCCTTACTCGGGATTCACAAGCAAACAATCCAGGAAACACTTCGTTTACAATGCAAATTACAGACAGACTTAACAAGCTCCGAACAGTTGCACAACAAAGGGGAAAATGGTCCATTACAGACCGAAAATCTCTCATAAGTGTCCACATGACACAACCTTTATTTACAAGCGTAAAGTGGCCATCAAATCCATACAAATGGGACTCTTAGCCTTCGGCCGTCCCTCAACCTGCTGTGCAGAGCATGAACAAACCCACAAGACACGGACATACATGAGCATTGCATCAAACATCCTGTTTCAAAGTTTGTCCGTGACACTGTGCCATGGCCTTCTGAACCCATCTTCACCTCCGCAAGTTGAGTCGTCTTAATTCCTCTGTCAAATGCTTCTTCGAGATAAAGTGCATGTGCCTAGAAACTCCCTTCGTCTTTGGTACCATGCAAGATAAGTCTGCTTCGTCAGAATGAAGGACCCATGGAACAACATGATCCTACTCTTGCCTCTACAAGAGTTCATGTCCTTGACCTCTATCCAAGGAAAGCCTTGTGCCTCCGCTCCATGTTCCATCTTCTATGCTGGCTCCCTTCATGTGGATTGGGTACTTCGCTAAGTTACACCCAAGTTGCTCCGCTCCTCGTTTTTGCATGGAGTTGATGGTGGCCCTTGCGCCCACCATTCCACGGGTCAGCCCTACTTGATTCTGATCTCCATATCGACTCCAAGTGTGCCTTCATTTGTGTTGCTTTGGGTCACTCCCCCACTTGATCTCGTAATGCATCCACCAATGCATTCTCTCAAGCAAGATCATGCGATAACTCCTTGCCACTCACTCGGTCCATTGAGCATCGTGGGAGTTGTTGTTTTTGAGGTACTCCTCCTCAACATGTGCAGTCTGTTGCATATGACTCTCCATCTGGAAAACCAAGACCTATCCCTCCTAGATATCTGTCCCGTTGGAGCAACATATCTCTTCGCTTCAGAGATCACCCTCCCATTGGACTACTCTGATTTGCTGAACAAACTAAGCATTGTTCTGCCTCCTGCAAACGCACTTGCTAGATTGTGACTCCACGTCAATACAGGCCTCGCTGCACCACTCAAGGACTAGCAACATGCTGAACTCGCTGCACACTTCAGCCTCCTACGGACATATCCTTCACATGCCAAAGAGAAAGTTTCAATGCTCCATGGCATCGAGTTTCGATCGCCTTGGGATGGCCATGAACATTCCATCGTCCGCATACAAGCCCTTGCATGAGTACTGAATTCTTCGAGTTAGCAATTCCTCTCACCTTTGTGAGCTTTGCACAACTCTTTCAGTCGCTGAGCAACTCATTCCACCTTGCATGGTCTCATCCTTTACCAAGCGTCTCGCTTGCCTTGAGCAGCATCAAGTATAGTTGTCAACATCGAGTTGTAGCTTGAACTTAGCCATCCCAACCTTTGTGCGCTCCGCATTCTTCCCAGCTTGCTTGTCCTCATGGTGCCTCTTGCACGAAGGATTGGCCATTCCTCTAAATGCGACTTTTGGATGCCCGCTCCTCTGAGCGACTCCTTTTCCCTACATCTCCATGCTCGTTTTCCCCCAAACGGTCACGCGTGCTAGCTGCCCTCAACGCAGCCCCGCTAGGTCCCCCATGATTTGCATGTCAAGTGTTTCTATGAGTGCTTGTCCCGCTCTGATACCATCTGTCACGGACTTAGCTGGTTTTGCCTAAGTCGTGCGGCACCCTTGCGTGTCCGTCCGCAAAGGTCAGCCTCCCCGAAACCTCCCCATGGTCCCCTAGGACCTACAAAAGAGAAAACGGGTTAGAGAAAGCGCCTTACTCGGGATTCACAAGCAAACAATCCAGGAAACACTTCGTTTACAATGCAAATTACAGACAGACTTAACAAGCTCCGAACAGTTGCACAACAAAGGGGAAAATGGTCCATTACAGACCGAAAATCTCTCATAAGTGTCCACATGACACAACCTTTATTTACAAGCGTAAAGTGGCCATCAAATCCATACAAATGGGACTCTTAGCCTTCGGCCGTCCCTCAACCTGCTGTGCAGAGCATGAACAAACCCACAAGACACGGACATACATGAGCATTGCATCAAACATCCTGTTTCAAAGTTTGTCCGTGACACTGTGCCATGGCCTTCTGAACCCATCTTCACCTCCGCAAGTTGAGTCGTCTTAATTCCTCTGTCAAATGCTTCTTCGAGATAAAGTGCATGTGCCTAGAAACTCCCTTCGTCTTTGGTACCATGCAAGATAAGTCTGCTTCGTCAGAATGAAGGACCCATGGAACAACATGATCCTACTCTTGCCTCTACAAGAGTTCATGTCCTTGACCTCTATCCAAGGAAAGCCTTGTGCCTCCGCTCCATGTTCCATCTTCTATGCTGGCTCCCTTCATGTGGATTGGGTACTTCGCTAAGTTACACCCAAGTTGCTCCGCTCCTCGTTTTTGCATGGAGTTGATGGTGGCCCTTGCGCCCACCATTCCACGGGTCAGCCCTACTTGATTCTGATCTCCATATCGACTCCAAGTGTGCCTTCATTTGTGTTGCTTTGGGTCACTCCCCCACTTGATCTCGTAATGCATCCACCAATGCATTCTCTCAAGCAAGATCATGCGATAACTCCTTGCCACTCACTCGGTCCATTGAGCATCGTGGGAGTTGTTGTTTTTGAGGTACTCCTCCTCAACATGTGCAGTCTGTTGCATATGACTCTCCATCTGGAAAACCAAGACCTATCCCTCCTAGATATCTGTCCCGTTGGAGCAACATATCTCTTCGCTTCAGAGATCACCCTCCCATTGGACTACTCTGATTTGCTGAACAAACTAAGCATTGTTCTGCCTCCTGCAAACGCACTTGCTAGATTGTGACTCCACGTCAATACAGGCCTCGCTGCACCACTCAAGGACTAGCAACATGCTGAACTCGCTGCACACTTCAGCCTCCTACGGACATATCCTTCACATGCCAAAGAGAAAGTTTCAATGCTCCATGGCATCGAGTTTCGATCGCCTTGGGATGGCCATGAACATTCCATCGTCCGCATACAAGCCCTTGCATGAGTACTGAATTCTTCGAGTTAGCAATTCCTCTCACCTTTGTGAGCTTTGCACAACTCTTTCAGTCGCTGAGCAACTCATTCCACCTTGCATGGTCTCATCCTTTACCAAGCGTCTCGCTTGCCTTGAGCAGCATCAAGTATAGTTGTCAACATCGAGTTGTAGCTTGAACTTAGCCATCCCAACCTTTGTGCGCTCCGCATTCTTCCCAGCTTGCTTGTCCTCATGGTGCCTCTTGCACGAAGGATTGGCCATTCCTCTAAATGCGACTTTTGGATGCCCGCTCCTCTGAGCGACTCCTTTTCCCTACATCTCCATGCTCGTTTTCCCCCAAACGGTCACGCGTGCTAGCTGCCCTCAACGCAGCCCCGCTAGGTCCCCCATGATTACATGCCAAGTGTTTATATGAGTGCTTGTCCCGTTCTAATACCATCTATCATGGACTTAGCTGGTTTTGCCTAAGTCGTGCAGCACCCTTACGTATCCGTCCGCAACGGTCAGCCTCCCTGAAACCTCCCATGGTTCCCTTAGAACCTACAAAAGAGAAAATGGGTTAGAGAAAACGCCTCACTCGGGATCCACAAGAAAACATTCCAGGAAACACTTCATAGACAATGCAAATTACAAATAGACTTTACAAGCTTAGAACAGTTGCACAATAAAGGGTTAAAATGGTCCATTACAGACCAAAAATATCTCACAAGTGTCCATATGACACAACCTTTATTTACAAGTCTAAAGCGGCTACCAAACCAAACTAAAATGGGACTATTAAGCCTTCGACCATCCTTCTACATGCTGTGCAAAGCATGAACATACCAAAAGACACGGACATACATAAGCATTACATCAAACATCTTGTTTAGAAGTTTGCCCGTGACACGCGGGAGCAGCGACTGTAGGCGCCGCTGCCCCGTGGCACCTCTGCCCGCGGGTCCAACACCCGTATGTGCTGCCCTTGCACGCCACTACTGTAGGCGACCTGCCTGCATGAAGATGGTAGCAAGCAGGCAGCCATCTTCAAGCGCAGCAAGGGCAGCAACAGTTCCGCCCTTCATCGTCTATTGTGCCAATAATTTAACGTCAAAATTCTTCCTAAACACAACACACGCAGTTCAAAACCAATCATTCACATGAACATCCTAGCTCTAATACCACTATTGGGAAATCTTGGGGGTAACATCACATACGCAGCGGAAGAACATGAAAAACAAAATCCCCAATTTCCCAAAAAGATGTTCGTTATCGTGCGAAGATTGGTACGCAAAAATCCGTGAAATAAACTACATATAGAATAGATTGTGTTAACTAGGGAGATTGCATATCCCTGTTTCCTTGTAGATCTCTAAGAGAGGGTGAAGAAGGTCAATCGTCCCCCTCTTTAGCGGTGATCCACGCAGCAGGGCTGCGACGACACTTCTCAAAAATCCAGGCCTGCTTTAAGGTGGAGAGGGGGAGGAGAATAGGAGAGGAAAGCAAAGGCTCTAGCCTATGAACCACTGAATCTCTCTTATTTATGAAGGTCCCCTGTCAAACCCTAATAAATCCTCCCCTAGTGGGTATTGGATCTGCATCCAATTACCCAAGTCTTTTAGATTAGTGGATCTCTATCCAATACTCTCTTATGGGCTCTTATTAGATCTCGTCCATGGGATCCAATAATTTAGGGGCTTATTGGATATCCAATAAGATAGGGGCTCCAGTAGATATCTCATATCCGAACCTCTACTCATCGCAATGCCTACCATATGTGTGTGACTCTCTAGGCCCAATATCGAGCTGGCCGTGAGTCATACCTATCAGAACTCCTTCTAACTTAGTGAATTATTATCTCTATAATAATTTATTCGACTCATCGACTACGGACGTACTCGGCCACTACGCCGTAGTCCCCAGACGATACAGGGGAATCCAATCTATTGGACCTGTCTGTCCTCAGTTATCATATACCTATAGTCTCCCATCTATCTAATATCACAGAGACTGTATATCGGGCATGGTGCTGTCAAACCCATATGGTTTCTTCTTGAGTTTTGCTCTAATCGGATTCTTTCGGAGAACTCTTTCTCTCTCAATCCGAATGACCCTGGCTAGGGATTTGTCTGAGCAAGAATACATTGGATATTCGTATCATGATGCCGAGAGTGGATGATTCTCTATCGACACTCAATAGCCCTCATAAGGTTGACTACCACTCCCAATGACCAGTTGTACTAGATCTGAGATATCCAAACCTATAAGTCTGGTATCAAAGAGTGGAGCACTCATACAGGACATCCTTGGTGTCTCAAATCTAAGGACCAGATACACCACTAGGACTACAGAATCATTGTTTGATAATAAGGCATCATCAACCATTCAACATTCCGTAAGCAGATCAATCAGTGAACTCATTCTCCAATGAGCACCTGTATTATATCCCTAGTGTCTCTACACGAACAGCTATGAGACTAGCTGCATCCATCATATGGACGGATATACAACACACCAGTCTATCCGTTTATCATGATGTCCCTCTCAAATAACCTATGACTGGGATTATTTAGGATATGTGTTAAAGGTGAATCGATCTCATTATCATGATCTCATCACGATTCGATTCCCATTGCACAGATCCAATGACATCACAATATATGTATATATATATATATGTATATGTATGTATATATGTATATGTATATATACATACATATACATATATATATATACATATATACAATAGTTAATATAAAGTGATAAATACTAAAATATAATAAGCAAAAAGATTCCATGTCAAGTCACACGTGCCAATCAGCCATCACTCACGTGATTGGCTTGTTGGGCACCTATGACTAGCAATCTAGTTCATATCCCATTTTTGAAAATGCATCTTAATCTTCTTAGCAAGTTTTTATTTATGATGTTGAACCTATCTAATTTCATTATTTTTTTGTCAGGTGAAATGACTATGTCATAGGCATAGATTAGTCTAGTGATCAGGCCACCATATTGAAGTATCATGTCCTTTTTTAATAGTTTGATTATGTTTTGATGTATTAGGTAACCAAAACAATTGTCATGTCCCTTCATAATCCAATACATCGTACCTAATTCAATTTAGTTAATTTCATCATGATGATATTATTTTAAGAGTATAATACTTATCAAGATGTGATAAAGTAATTTGGTGTTGAAGGGTAGTAAATGTTCACAGCTTTTTGGAAGAATATATAAGTTTGGATTACCAAAAATTGTACCTAAGGCATCAAAATAAGTTGTCTCAATTGATTCTTCATCCCATTGTCCTCTAAAGTAACAACCTCTCCATTTTTCAGTAATTTCTATAAGGTTATAAATTACACTATCCGTAATGGGTATATAATGTCCTAAGAGATAAATGGAGACCCTATCATGTTCATCCACATGCAAATTGTAAAATAATCTAACAAGTCTAGGATAGATATGTTCACTTATTTAAAGGATTGAGAGGATATCTAGGTTAGCAAACCATTGAATTAGTTTCAAATTGCCCAATTCCTCTAAATCTATATATTTCTCCTTATAAACATTTCTAGACTCTACGGTTGGAAATTTAAGAGCATGTTGAGGAGAATCAACGAGTGTGGAGTCATAGGTTTGATCTACTCTCCTCTTTCCTTTGTCCCTTGAGGATCTTCTAGAGGCCATGAGACTAAACACATAAATAATGAGAGAACTACATATAAGAGGCAAGATCTATCAATAGAATTGAGAGAAAAGGTTTGAGAATTACCCTTGTAGTGATCTTTTTGAAAAGTTGAGATTGATCCTTAGATTTGAAGATAAAAAGGGTTTCCTTGAGTTTCTAGAGGAGGAGCAAGGAGAATGAGGGGGGGAGAGGGGTTTAGAGGTGTGGGAAAGAGATGTAGGAGGGCTTGGGGTCGGTTCTACCGCCAGCCCTAAAAGCCTTTTTTTATAGGGCTGAGTTACGGGCGGTACCATCGCCAGTTGGGCGGTGCCACCGCCTACAACCAGTGCCTACTAGTGGTGATACCGTTAGTCCGGTGGTGCCACCGTCGATGCACTATTTTCCTCAACTTATTGTTTTTCTTCATCTAGCATCATTGCTTGTCAATAGGTAAGAATTCTTGCCTACTCTTTTAAGCAAGATCGTAGTCATTTTGTGGTGCTAATATTCACGTAAATATCAATTCAAAATGAAGTTCAATTTTCATAAATAGGAGGAAGAACTTTTATTGAAATTATCAATTCATAAAAGACCAATCTTACCAATGTTCTATGAATCAGATTTCTTTTTTGCAATGAGAAGAAATAATAGCAAATGAAGACTCAATTTTTAAATATCAAGAAATCTAGAAATTCAAAAAATATGAGAAAGGAACTGATGCATAACAATTCTTAAGTTTCAGATACTGAGAGATCAAGATCAAGTATTTATCACATAAGATTTCAAATAATCATTGCATCATCATATCATCAAACATGATCTTATGGAATATAAGATCATGTCATCAAGTTATATTCACAGTATATAACTTGTTCTTTCTTTGGTTCAATTTTATTTTTAATGTCATTTTTAAATTTATTTTTTTTATGAATTTTTTGAATTTTCTTTCAAGTGGTCTTCATGAGTTCTTAGTGTCATATCCTTCTTGTTCTTTGGAAAGTTGTTCTCAAGCTCTTCATAAGTGTTGCAAGTCATCTTATAGGTCATTAGTAACCCAATAAATTTTCAAGATGAAAGTTGTTTAAATTCTTGGCCTCTTGAATGACTATTACTTTAAGGTCCCAACTCTTTGGAATGGATCTCAAGATTTTATTAACAAGTTCAAAGTTCAAAAAATATTTGCCAAGAGCTTTTAAACTATTGACGACATCCGTAAAACGGGTGTACATGTCAATAATAGTTTTGCTTGGTTTTATCCGAAACAATTCATAAGTATGAACTAAAAGATTTATCTTTGACTCCTTTACTCTACTAGTGCCTTCGTGAGTGATTTCGAGTATGTGCCAAACATCAAAAGCTGTTTCACAAATAGACACTCGATTGAACTCGTTTTTATCTAAAGCACAAAATAAGGCATTCATAGCCTTAGCATTTAAAGCAAAAGTCTTCTTCTCTAACTCATTCCAATTGTTCACTGGAAGAGAAGACTTTTGAAAGCCATTTTCTACAAGGTTCCATAACTCAAAATTCATTAAAATTAGAAAAATCCTCATTCTAGTCTTCCAATATGTGTAATCTGTCCCATTGAATATGGGAGGATGTTAATTGAATGACCCTCTTGGTTGCCGGTAAATGTCATCTCTCTTGGGTTTCAAACCAAATAAGAGTGACCTTACTCTGATACCAATTGTTATGATCAAGAGCGGCACTAAGAGGGGAGGTGAATTAGTGTAGCGGAAAAATTACATCGATTTGAAAGCCTTCGTACAATAAAAATCGGTTTCGACTCAAATCATTTGTTTCACTTTGAATAAGTAGAGAAGAGAAGGTTGGGCAGTTTGTAATGTAGTAAAGTTGAATGTAGTAAAGAGAATTTGTAGTAAGGAAAGAATACATCAGAATTTATAGTGGTTCGGTCATTTTGACCTATATCCACTTTCGATTCCTCCTCTGTCGAGGTCACTGGCATCCACTAATGGTCCTCCTTCAATAGGCAAAGACAAACCACCTCTTTACAGCACTTTCTCCTTTTCACAAGTTTAGAAGATAACCCTTACAAGTCTCACTCCTCTATCTTGAATGATTACAAAGCTAAGAGAGGGAGGAGGATGACTCTTCTCACTTTATAAAACTTTTAACACCCCAACACTTAAGATTTTCCCACACTTTTAATTGTACTTTGTTACCCTTTCATATAGAAAAGGGTGGAGAATTTATAGGCCCCAATGACTTTAGAATTGGAGCCAAAAAGTGTCACATCCCCAGATTTCGAGGTATTGGTGGTACCACCGCTTGACTCTCTGACATTGGGTGGTACTATCACCTAGTCTGGCGATATCACCGCCTAATAGAGTTTCGAAGACTGAGCTCTGGTGGTACCACCTCTGGTAGGTAATAACTACCGGCAATACCACCGCCCAGAACTCCTAGGAGACCAAGTCCCAAGTGGTGCCACCGTCGGCCATGACTTTAGGTACTGAATGAGCTGTTCAATCCAGCCCAATTCAGCCCTGTTAAGAGCTCAGTTGGCCCCTAACTGTGTTAGTGGGATTACCTCCCAATCCTAACTCAACTTAAGGTCTAACTACGAAAATTAAGACATTTAACAAAGTATTCTTGGTTTGGAATGTCAATTATTCTTTCGGCGAACTTCCGACGATCTTTCGGCAATGTTCCACCGGACTCCCGGCAAGCTCCTGGATTTTATGACGATCTTCTTGGCAAGTTCCAACGAGCTTCTTTGGCAAGCTTCTGGACTTCTCGGTCAATTTCGGCAGAACTTCCGACGAACGTCCGGACTTCCGATGAACTTTCGAACTCCCAACGAAGTCTCAATCTTGACTCTGGCACAACATTTGCTTTATGTCTTACCACTATTATAGTTAATGCTGTACACTTTTCTCAACATATAGATTAGATCAAACAATTTACCAATTGATTTCATTATCAAAATCCGAGATTCAACATGTTTCACACTAAACATGAGCTCATATAGAGACTTTAGATTGATTAGAGTACGAGGAGTTTGGTTAATAATATAAGTTATACATATCATACCTTCTGCCTATAAGGTTTTGGGTAAATTCTTTGCATAAAACCATCACTTATAAGTTTCCATTAGATATGAATCTTCCACCATTTTATTGTGGTGTATTTGCATATGTAAGTTCCTTTTTAATGTCATATTTTTTATTAAAGAAGAAGAATATATTAGAAGTGAATTCCTCACCAATTTTTTTCTCAAAGTAGACCCAAGTAAACCTTATAAAATTATTAATAAAAATAAGTAAATAACAAAAATTTGAATAAAATGGAGTTTGAGTAGAGTCCATTAGATTGTTGTGAATACGCTTTAAGAAAAATTTATATATTAAAAGTAATCCATCAAATGGTTGTATATGTGCCTCTCCGTATTGACAACATTCATAAACTTTATTACTGCTAAAAATAGTAAAATTAGGAAAACTATTAACTAGACCTTTTTGCATCATAATTTTTAATGCATCATCATTTGTATGATCAAGATGGAAGTATAAAATAATATATTTAACTTCTCAAAAGAAAAACATGAATTACTTTTGGACTAAAGCAGGCTTTGTTGCGGGGGGCAACTGTTTAAGCCGTGGCCTCGGGGCCGACGCGGCTCGATTCGGGGGTCCGGATGTCGGGGATCTCGGGCGGCGTCCCTCGAGGTCTCTCGGCGGCCGAGCACGGTGAATCGGGTCGGGACGGGAGGTCGGGTCGGGAGGTCGGGTCGGTAGGTCGGGTCGGGAGGAAGCTCCGCCGCAACGCCAGGGAGAGGCGACACCGTCTCGCACCTGCACACAGGTCGGGCCGGGGGCTCGACCCGACCCCTCCGACGATCAAGTTAGCGATGTGGAGAGGGTGGTTTTGAGGGTATTCTTGTGTTGTCTCCTCCCCCGTTCGTTTAGAACTTTGGGGTATTTATAGATGAGTTTGATGTTACCTGATGTGGCTGCTTGCAGGGGCAGGACAGTACCTCTGATGGCGTCTGACATTGCCACTGGGGTTGCGTGGAGAACCGAGCTACCGCAGGGTATGGGCGAGCTTTGACCATTGCCTGTCTCGGCCGGGTGTGTAAGGTTGACGAGGAGGCTGTCGTCAGAGGAAAGCTGACGCCTGAGAACATCTCGTCACCCTTATTGCCTTCCTGGGGTGCAACGCCTATCCACGTGTGGCTGACATCGTCATCCGCCGGGTCTGCCATTTTTTCCCATATCATATTCCCCCCCCCCCCCCCCCCAAAGGAGCTATGCGTCGGTTGTCGCACAAGGAGAGTCCGATGCATGGCTTCTGTCTTCAGGTGGGTTGGCCGTGCGGGCGCGGTCTCAGGGGGTGTGGAGCCGAGGTGCCGAGGAGCACGTCCCGGGCAACATGCGGCCGAGGAGCACGTCTCGGGCAACATGCGGCCGAGGAGCACGTCTCAGGCGGCAGGCCGAGCCGTGGAGGTGATCTCGGGCAACATGCGGCCGAGGAGCACGTCTCGGGCGGGCAGGTCGAGCCGAGGAGGTGGTCTCGGGCGGCATGAGGCCGAGGAGCACGTCTCGGGCGGGCAAGCCGCGCCGAGGAGGTGGTTCGGGCAACATGCGGCCGAGAAGCACGTCTCGGGCGGGCAGGCTGAGCCGAGGAGGTGGTCTCGGGCGGCATGAGGCCGAGGAGCACGTCTCGGGCGGGCAGGCCGCGCCGAGGAGGTGGTCTCGGGGAGGCATGCAGCCGAGGAGCCGAGGAGCACGACGCAGACGGGCTGGCCGCGCAGGTGTGGTCTCTGGGAGGCATGCAGCCGAGGAGCCGAGGAGCACGACGCAGGCGGGCTGGCCGCGCAGGTGTGGTTTCGGGGAGGCACGCAGCCGAGGAACACAACGCAGGCGGGCTAGCCGCTCAGGTGTGTCTCGGGTCATGGGGTCGAGGAGCACGACGCAGGCGGGCTGGCCGCGCAGGTGTGTCTCGAAGGCCATGGAGCCGAGGAACACGACGCAGGCGGGCTGGCCGCGCAGGTGTTGCGGCCTTGGGCAACGTGCGACCGAGGAACACGGCACAGGCGGGCAGGCCGCGCAGGCGTGGTCTCGGGGAGGCATGCAGCCGAGGAGCCGAGGAGCACGACGCAGGCGGGTAGGCCGCGCAGGTGTGTCTCGGGGAGCGTGGGGTCGAGGAGCACGACGCAGGCGGGCAGGCCGCGCAGAGGTTGCGGCCTCGGGCAACGTGCGACCGAGGAACACGGCGCAGGCGGGCAGGCCGCGCAGGCGTGGTCTCGGGCAACATGTAGCCGAGGAGCACGACGCAGGCGGGCTAGCCGAGCAGAGGTGGACTCGGGGTCCCTCTGCTCAGGCGGATAGTCCGCGCTGAGGTGGACTCGGGCAGCCCATGGCCGAGGTGTTTGGATTCAGAAGGGTTTAAGCCGGGGCCCACCGTGAGCCGAAAAGGGGGTCAGGCAGATACTAAACCTTTGCTCAGAAGAGACTGAGGCGGGGCTTAGATTTCTTTTCATGAGTACATCGGGTAGCCACCGCGGATGCTTGGACTCTCTTATGGAGCCCGCGGTCGGAGGTCGTCACGTCCCCTCGCAGCCGCCCAGGCCTCCGCTGCGATGTATTGGTTAGCCCGCTGGAGCATCTCCGGCGCCACCATGGGAGGTCGCTCCGCGAGGGACCAGAGGAATCTGGAAGGTCGCAAGCCTATCATAAATGCCTGCACTAATAGAGAGGGGTGAGTGTCCGGTAAGCACCGGATTTGCGTGGCAAAGCGATCCACAAAATGTGGGAGGGGCTCATCCTCCCTTTGTTTGAGTCCAAGGAGCAGCGCCGCGGAGGGCTTTGGCCAGGCATGGGCTACGAAGTGGAGCTCGAAGTCCTTAACGAGCTGGCCGAAGGAAGTGATTGTTCCGGTCTTCAGGCCGCTGTACCATGTGCGGGCCGGACCCCTCAGGGTCGTGGGAAACGCCCTGCACATTAAAGCGTCCGACGTTCCATACAATGCCAGTTGGGCACGGAAAGTGGCGACATGGTCCGCTGGGTTAGTGGAACCGTCGTACGCGTCCAAAGAAGGGAGCTGGAAGTTCGGGGGAACCACATGATCTCGTATCACGGGCGCGAACGGAGATCCTCGGAGTGTGTCCTCCTTGAGTTCTCCCTTTGAGTTGTGAAACTCCTCCTCTACTTCGTTGAGCCGCTGAATAAGGAAGCATAGCTGGGCTCGCAGGGAGTCCATTGAATCTGGAGATAATACCTCGGGTTCCGGGCGGCCGCTCGGGTTTGCCATCACTGGATCCTCGAGAGGGGCCGGTCGGACCCGAGGCGAAGTGGGAGGGTCCGGAAGCGTCATGTGGGCCCGAGCGGGTGGCTCACGTTGCCGCAGCGGCTGGGTCGCTGACGGGTGCAACAGACGAGGAATAAGCGGAATAATGGTTTGCACCATACCCGTCAGAGCTCGGACTTGAAGAGCGAGGGCCTGAAAGGCCTCGGGTGATACCGGCGAAGGGACGCTCGGGGCGCCCTCGGGCGGAAACAGATTCGAGTTGTCGAATGAACGCCAGTAGCGTTCCGAGGTCGCAGGGTGGTCGTCAGCCCGCGGCCCGTCACTCAAGGGATGCACGGCCTGCGCCCCTGCTAAGAACGATCCCTCGGCAGTGAGTTCGTCGGGATCAGTCTGAGGATCCCTCGACATTCGGGGCCCTTCCTCTAGCGCCAAAATGTTGCGGGGGGCAACTGTTTAAGCCGTGGCCTCGGGGCCGACGCGGCTCGGTTCGGGGGTCCGAATGTCGGGGATCTCGGGCGGCGTCCCTCGAGGTCTCTCGGCGGCCGAGCACGGTGATTCGGGTCGGGACGGGAGGTCGGGTCGGGAGGTCGGGTCGGTAGGTCGGGTCGGGAGGAAGCTCCGCCGCAGCGCCAGGGAGAGGCGACACCGTCTCGCACCTGCACACAGGTCGGGCCGGGGGCTCGGCCCGACCCCTCCGACGATCAAGTTAGCGATGTGGAGAGGGTGGTTTTGAGGGTATTCTTGTGTTGTCTCCTCCCCCGTTCGTTTAGAACTTTGGGGTATTTATAGATGAGTTTGATGTTACCTGATGTGGCTGCTTGCAGGGGCAGGACGGTACCTCTGATGGCGTCTGACATTGCCACTGGGGTTGCGTGGAGAACCGAGCTACCGCAGGGTATGGGCGAGCTTTGACCGTTGCCTGTCTCGGCCGGGTGTGTAAGGTTGACGAGGAGGCTGTCGTCAGAGGAAAGCTGACGCCCGAGAACATCTCGTCACCCTTATTGCCTTCCTGGGGTGCAGCGCCTATCCACGTGTGGCTGACATCGTCATCTGCCGGGTCTGCCATTTTTTCCCATATCAGGCTTAAATAGCTAGACTTAGATAGATATACAGATGTTATCTATTTATAGGTGTAGAGACTCTTATCGTTGAAATTCTATTTAATTAATTTATTAAAGATAAGATAAAAGATAATAATCTAAAAATCTTTCTAAAATATACGTTAAATTTTAACATCACTAAGGGTATGACTTACCAGAGCTGTATTCGAATAGACGACGTTCTCGGATCCATGCAACGAGGATCAAATCCACGGAGTCGAGAAGAGCTTATCTCTTCATTAAGCCTGCACCCGGTCGACGATTACCCGGCTGGATGGCATCAAAGATAACAACTCCTATGGCTTTCCCAAACCTGGCAACGTTGTGACTTTGGAATCTTCGATCATGTGTGGATCGAGTTCCCTCCGGTGAGATTCCTTGATGTTAAGGGAACGGAGGCAATCAAAATTATCCGGCCTGAATTCGTCGATCCAGGTGGTGAAGCAGGAGGAGGAGGACGAGCACCCGCATTCTCCAAGCCTGAATATATGAGATTCATGAGCATGCCCAACTCGGAAGAATGGGTGGGAGAAAAAAGTTGATGATGGTGGTGGACGAGACCTGGATCTACTTACTGTTCTAGAATCATTGCTCCCTACTAGACTGACTGTCCCAAGCTGAGAGCTGTTCCGGACGTCCTACATACACCATGCATGCTCCCAACTTGAATAACTTTTGCGTGAGAGAAATCAGTGACCTCCCATTTTTTACGGATTCACTTCAAATCATAGTCCATTGGTTGGTGTAGTATAGTATTGTATTGTATTGGTAGAGCGCTTGGATTTAAAAGTTTTCATCCTATTATTTCAGACGTTTGCTACTTGTGTGCTATATATATCATATTCCAATACTCTATTTTGATAACAATTTCAATTTTTTTTTGTATCATTCAATAAGTGCGATGTAATAACTATGCAAACTGTATGATATCCATTCGCACGAGTTGCTATGCATAGCTACAGGCAAGTCCAGCGAGTGCTACAAGCATGCATATGATGTGATTTTCTGTGATAATTGTTTGTTATTTTTATCCTTAGAAAAACATAAGGTAATCATGAACATTGAACGAATTGCTTGTATCTGTATGTATGTATGCCCTATTGTCAAAGCGTAAACTACCAACAACATTTGATTTCAATATCGAATCTATATTCCTTGAATCACTTTGTACGGATTATTTATATTTGGATATTCAGTATTGTATTTAGAAAATAATCTATATTTCTTTTATTACTCAACCAACTATGATGTGATTATGGAGACACTAAGCTTCGGATGTCTGCTGGTCAATGATGGACTTCTTCGTGTGCCAACCCATCTAAAGCACAGTTATAGAAAAGAAAATTCATAAATTGGCTATCAGATTTTGCAGCTGTAATTATTTTTGGATTGTTTCTTAGTTTTAAATCGAAGTAATAGACATTTAGTATAGGGTGATGGATATTATATGACATGTGGTGCCACTAATCTTCTTCGTTCCACTAATGGTCATCACCTCCGAGAACGGTTGCCTTTCATGCAGAAGAGGGAAGCTCCCATCTCCATTTTGTGACCGCTGCAGTACCTCCTCGATCGAGCCATGGCCTGAAGGATAGCATAATTACACATGCAAAGACTCGAGAGATCTCCGGACTCAGCATGGAAGAAGACTTCCCTGCACTGTGACAGGAAGGTATGATGATGAAATGGAGCTACCAGTTGCTTACAATGCCAGGGAGAGTTGCCTTTTTACTCGTTTCTACTTGCTCCATGGATAAGATTTCCATGGTCGCAGATTTTTAAAGATCATGGTGGAAATGTTGTGGATGCGTGTGCTTATGAAGCATACACGGTTTTTAGCTTGAAAATTACAGTTTAAGCAGCCCATGACAGATTAACAAGTCTTAGAAGGAATGACATGATTGGTGTTAAATGTATCAGAAAGTCTCAAATGATGCGTCCGACAAAGAGCCATTTCTATTGCACGGAATAGAGATGATTGACCCTAGCGGCACCCCTGCACTCATTCGTGCCGGTGGACAACCTACTCCTCCGATCTACCTTCCTGGAGATTGAAGACAAAGAGTCGGCCCCGCCTGGGACCCTAGCGGCATGTAGTCGTCGCGGGTAAGACTTTGCGGGTGGGTCAAATCGATACACCTGGACGCACAAATTAGAAAGCAAAGTAAACGCAATGATTCGGTTGTGATTTCTGAGCCTTCTTAGTTTAGATGATAAGTTAAATGAAGTAATGCTGCTTCACATTTATTATGCTTAATTATGGCAGCAGTCATTTGTTTTTCCTGAAAATATAAATCTTAAACATCCCTACTTCATATTAATCGACATAAAGTTGCACCTCCATAATCAATAATTTCCATATTTATCTCTTTAAATTTATATTTTATACATAATATTTATATATAATAATACTTAATGTTCGAAGAATATATCCATTATGTATCTTACACATAAGATAAGAGCGTGTGCGATACCCCGAGTTAAAGGAATCTCTGATGGCAAACATAATATTGTGGAGATTCGGAACGGCTAATGTGTCATTATACTTTGCAGGGATCTTTCTAGCTTTTACTCTGGCATTTTTTGGATTGAGTTGGGTAGTCTTTATCTTCTCTGAAAGGGAATACAGAAGCTGTTGGATCTGGGGGTTTGTCCAGTCTTTGGTGGGTGGACGAGCAGGTGGGGCCTCCTCCTCTGCCTCTGCTCCATGGATGATGATGATGATGCTGATGATGATATCCGGAATTCACTTTGAGTGTGATGTACAGCTGCTTGGACTCGATTTGTTTGGTTGGTCTCATCGTTTTGTGGAAGGAGGCTGAAATGGCCAATCAGATCTTCTATCACTAGCCCTGAATGATTGAGTTGGTGATGGTTGTGTAGATGCGGCTTCTGGTATCAATCATAGGGGGGGGGGGCAAAAATTGCATCTTTTTGGTTGTTTGGGTAGGGAAAACTCTTGGTTTTTGCTGTTTAGGGAGGGTGAGGGATCATTCGGAATTCTTGTATTGATTTCTTTGGACTTGGGACCGTGAGCACAAAGATTTCCAATCGTTTACAAGGTTCTTTATTGTTCTTTGTCTGGCTTCTCTGGTTCCCAATTTCCCTCTGGTTACCGCTGTGTCCGCAGGTGAGAATATTTTTCTTTCGTTTTAATCTTGGTTGATTGCAGAAAGCTCTCTTTTTGTTGTGGAGTGGTGATTTTTCTTTGTCTGCTTTGTTTCTTTGCATGCTGGCGTTGGTCCCTTTGATTCTTTCCCACATCTGTCCTTCCCCATGCCGGCAATATTACTTTACAATCTCCTTTCTGGATGATTTTTCCAGCTGCCAGTTAGCCAGCAGGTGTCGATTTGCTGTTCAAGACACAGTCCGGATCCAATTTTCCATCAGTTAATTCGAAATAATTTAGTGGGACGGCTGTTTCGAAGGAAAGATCCGATCATGTGCTCATAATTTGATGGATTTGGAGCATCCTTTTTGCCGCTTGATTTTCTAGTTATATGCTTAATTGGAGAGACAGATATGGAAGAAGAAAGCTGCGGTTCATCATGGACGAGGGAGCAGGAAAAAGCGTTCGAGAATGCCTTGGCAACTCACCCTGAGGATTGCAGTGACCGGTGGGAGAAGATTGCAGCAGATGTGCCTGGGAAAACCATCGAGGAAGTGAAGGACCACTATGAGCTTCTGGTTGAGGATATCAATGGCATCGAGTCTGGCAGAATCCCTCTACCCTGCTACCCCTCTTCCTCGGAAGGTGGTGACCATGCTAATGATGGTGGTAGTGGTAAAAAGGGAGGAAACCCACATGGTGATCCCGGTCACACTGGGAAGGCATCGCGGTCAGATCAAGAACGCAGAAAGGGGATAGCTTGGACCGAGGATGAACACAGGTTAACTCTGTACTCTAAAATTGGTTGTATTTCTTCAATCTGTTTGCTTATTAAAGAATCATTTTTTGGCACTTAACCTCTAAAATATTGAGATAATAAGGGGAAAAAAAATCTGGCACCTGCTTTTGGATTCTTAGGTCAAGAAATGATTCTTATAACAAAGGACGGCAGATGATAACTTTCTTGTCGGATGGAACTTCTGTGAGTACTATAAGCTTCAGAAGAGCTAGCTGATTTAGGACTCCCAAATAAATAGTGCTTTGTGTTTTATAAGGTGCATCTAGATTTGTTCTTATTGCTTCTGGGGCTAAGCAATGAATCAAGTTTGTGGGTCTTGTGCACTGAGACTGAACCAACACTCTTGTACTATTATCTTCTCGAATTGTGTCTTCATGTTATTTTTTTAGTGGTAAGATAATGGTTATTCCCCTACGGAATGAAGACAAATGTTGGGTTTCTGCTGTAACTTATAATTGATATTAAGCTTGTAACTTCAACTATCTCATACAGGGTCTTGGATCGGTTGTGTTGTCACATGATTTGGTTATTATCCACTTGACTTCTGTGGACCTTGAAGATGTAACCGCAGTATTTTGTCTATGATCATTAGAAACTCAAGATCTCTGTGGAAGGTTGTCACATACCATAGGTTCAAAAAGATGATGCATCCAAGAAATAAACTGAAGTTCTTGTTCAAACAAGCAACTATGAAAAGTCACATTAGCAACCTACAGGATCGATGTTGGGGTGAAAATTTGTTAATAATTCTTTTGCTTTCTATAATGATATGCCACTGAATTCAGAATAAGTCATATCTAGTGTAAAATGGATATAAAATCAGTATATTTGCCCACTATGAAGACAATATTGGCAGAGGATCAATTTTTGCTTTTAGATGGAGTAGGATTCAGTGGTGTTTGACCAAGCTATGTCCAAATTCTCTTTCTTGGAAAAAGGTTGATTTTGTTTGGGGACGTTCTCCACAGACTAGCCTGTTTCCATATATTGAGTAGGATTCATATTACAAGCCGAGCCATATCCTAGATCTCTTTCTTTGGAAAAAAATTCTGAGTTTTAGTTTTGGAATGTGAATATCCTTTTCATTAATTTAGCAATTTATTCTAGTCAAACTTCTTTTCCTTTACTTTCTTAAACCGGAGAAAAATATCTTTATGTCAGGTTCTGCCGAACATTCTACTCCAGGCAAGTAAGTTTGCTATACTTGTTCAATTGCATCCACATAGGGAGAAGGATGTTGATGCTTGTTCTGATGTGCTAAAGTCAAGCCAACTATTTTGAGACTGAATCTCTCTGCAACCTAAGTTGCCCTCCTCACCATAACTTAAGGTGTGCAATTAAACTATGTTACCCAATTTTATCATTCAGAAAGAAAAAAAAAAAACAGCAAGACTACTTGGTAATTGTTTAAGAACAAGAAAAGAGTAATCCTGTTAATAAATGTCCCAATGTTGAGGAAGTCTTTAAGAGACAATATGTTTGCTCCAATGGTCCTCTCTTGTGTATTGTACATGCTCACATATAGTCAACTGGATGCTTTGAGAAGATTTGCAGATTCCAAATGCCATTTTCTACCATTATTGTAACCAGCACCTTAAATCCTCATTTACGTTGCCTCCTCATAACAGAGAGATGCTGACACAACTCCATTTTAATAATCCAACAGCAACGAGGAACAAAAAACAATAGTTTTTTTTAGCACTTCTCATGTTTACTAATTTGTCATGTATTCTGTTAAAATTATAGCATGGTGTACCACGCACTAACTGTTTGTGAAGGCTGTCATGGAGAATTATAGCATGATCTAGTAACTGAAAGCAGGACTATAATCATGATCTAAAGATGCCAGTGGTCTACTAGTTATGGATTAAAAACATCCAATAATGTTTAGCTACTATAAACTTGTATTGCTTTGTGAGCAGGTAAATGTAAGTAATAACAACTAACTTTATTGTTATATGATTTGAGAGATTATCAATGGATAATTGCTTCTTATTTTATGTGTTATTAATGCCAAATGCCTTGATTCAACTTTTATACTATATTTTGGTGGATATGATATGTCTTCTAGGCATCTTGCATTACATTCATAGTTTTCATGTGCTATGAACTTTCGTCTTTTTCATCATATGATTTATTTCTACCAGAGATAAGACAGCCTTTTCTTAATGCTGTGAGATTGATCTGTTGTCAGTATCTTGCTTCTCTTGTTCGCATGGTGGGGAGTGTAATCTCCATCGTAATGTTCTCCATGCTTGCTTTACCCTTTAGAAGTATTAAAATTCTGTCTGCACCAGTTTGCTCTTTAAAGCAGATAGGCAAGTAAGCCAACTGCTTATATTGCTTTTCCATGGAAGTGCCTGTGTGATCAGATATTTAGTTGGGGCATTTGTCTAAATAAGTTTGTTTAGAAATTTGTTGACATAAAATTAGAACCTTATAATTTGTTGAATCCATGATTTAAGGTAGACTGCCGACCCTGATTTGTTACACAGCCTCAAGAATTGTCTACATTACCTTCAGATTTAGTGGCATATTCATCCTACTCATGTTGTGACTTCAGTTGAGATACCATCCCACGGCACTTGGATTCTGCCTTCTTCTATGATGAACTTTGACCTTTGGGATTATTTATTCATTTTCAAAACTAAGGAAAAATACTTAATTGATATAGGATTTCACTCCTAAAACAACTGAAAAGGAAGATGATATAATATCTCAGCTGTTCAGACATTTGCTTGTTCTAACACTGTCTACCACGCAAATATTGGTCTTACAAATTTATGTTGTTCGATGGTGGTACACCCAATTGTAATTCATATTTGACTAAGGACCATACAGCTTGTATGGTGGTCCTTGGTATTTAATGAATTGATATAGAATAAATTTGACAATAATTGGAAACTATATGGAAGGCCTTACTAGGGGAAGCCTGCAAGGAAAGCTCAAACCAGGACTACGGCTTCTCAAGTGGCATGCTAGTTTCTGACTAAGGTTCCCTGACCAAGCAAGTCTGACATAGGCATATATTATTATTTGGAGTTATCTCATGAAATAAACTTTTCTCATGTGGGCAGCAAATTTTATTTTTTGTTCTGTGGGCCAAAAATCTTTGTGGTTTGTAAGGGTAGACTGCTTTTGATGTAAGTTCAGTATATCGATTTATGAATTGTAGGTTTGAACCATTAAGCCATGGCCTAGTTTTGCTCGGACCATGGAATTCACATATGAGATGGGGTATTGAAATAGCAAATCTGTTAGGTTTCAGATCCCTTCTTTTGTTTCCATGGAATCCACATATGAGAATGGGTATTAAAATAGCAAATCTGTCGGGTTTCAAATCCTTTTTTTTTCCCTAGTTGTATCTTAAAAGCATATTACAACTAGCTGTAGTGGGAACCAGAGATTATGATGCTCTCTCACCTTCATGAAGAGAAGTATAACATGTCCTGAGTCTTATCCCTACAAGATATATTTTACTTGTACTTCTGGATTGTCAACTAAGCAGTAAATCATTTGTAGTTTTACTGTTTACTGAATTCACCGAGTTACACAAGTCAAAATTAGGGGTCAAGAAGGCCTCTGACTACACCATTTTGGTTTCTTCTTAGCTTATTATTCCTTGAAATGTCAGTTATTGGTCCAGTGCTAGTATAAGATAGAAACTTCTCATGAGTGTTGACTGCTTCACATGAGGTAACACAAGCTATATGAACATGCTTTCTAACACTTGCAAAAGCCTAATAGTCAGCAATATGCTTCCATGTTTTGTTTTAGACACTAAAATGTTTTTTTGTCTTTGTAGTAGCAAATTATTCATTATGTTTGACATCTAAACTGAAGCAGTTAAAATCTATTACTATTGATGGATCTTCTACAGATTGTTTCTTCTTGGACTTGAAAAATACGGCAAAGGTGATTGGAGGAGCATTTCTCGAAACTTTGTAATATCGAGAACACCTACTCAGGTCGCAAGCCATGCACAGAAGTACTTCATTCGTTTGAATTCCATGAACAAAGAGCGCCGAAGGACCAGCATCCATGATATCACCAGTGTGGCCAATGGCGATGTATCAGCTCCTCAGGGGCCAATCACCGGACAGAATATCGGGTCAGTTGCAAGTACAGGGAAATCTATCAAGCAATCTCCTCAGTCATCAAGTGGTGCTCCTTGTGTTGGCATGTATGGAACCACCATTGGACAGCCTGTTGGTGGTCCTCTCACAGCAGTAGGTACTCCAGTTAATCTTCCTGTTCCTGGAGCACCTCATATAGCCTACGGCATGCGGGCCCCAGTTTCTGGAACTGTGGTCCCAGGTGCCCCGGTGAACACCCCACCAATCGCACATCCAATGCCTCCAGCATCATCCAACAGAAAGTAGCAGTATGTTCTTGTGGACAGAAGACAGGAAGGGCTACTTGGTCTCATGCATTCTCATCATCATCAATTCAGATCAACCGATAGGTACTAGGACATATTCTTCTAGTTATGTTGTAGTCTCAGAGTTAGATATTGTTTAATTGTTTCATGTCTAAATGGCAAGGGGAACATGGATTTATGTACTTGATGTGTTCAAGAGTGGCTGCAGATAAAGACAGACAAGAGCAGCTCTTAGACTATTGTTAATCCTGTCTCTTGTATGGTGATTCTTTGATCCTAATGCAGAAACAGAAGTGCAGATTCAGATGCTGTTGCACCAGTTGATTTTTCGAGACCTTTTTTTGTCTCAACTCCAATAAGACTAAATCATATACAATATATATGTAGAGATTGCACTATTAGTCTCTGGTTATGTTCTGGTTTTAGTCTCACAAACTGAAATAAAATGAATAGGTTCCAATTACCTCAACATACAGAAATAAAGATTACTGGACAACTCTCTGCAGTAATTTATGGGTCCCATGGATGATTTATGAACTGATGAAGATAACAATGGTTCAGACATGGGGGTTGATTGTGGCCCCAACAAATCTTATCTAGACTTTTATATTGCTTGGTTGGAAGAGACAAGTTCTAGTGGGAGGCCTTTAGGATACCCTTCCCAAATGCAGATGGATAGAGAAATATTTGTGTTGGGTCTCACAGTGCATCTGGTTTTTCTATTTCCACATATTGATCACAATCAGTTTCCTTTCATCAGAAGTCTGCCTTGATCACTTCCTTCCTCCAATCTGATTCAGCATGAACTATTTACACTTCTCTCCAGCTAAGCAAAGAAATCTGAGTCTAGTCTCTGGCTGAAAAGCTTCTACAAAGTCACCAAACAAGGACAGCTTAGTGAGCTGCTGACTCACTCTTGGGTCAGCCATTCTGCATGCTGCAATGGAGCATAAGATGATGAGTTCAAGTAATTAGTTTCAAAAAGAGACTGGAGGTGCCTTTGCTCAATGTAAGCACATGGCATGTCTCTCTATGTTATGAGCAAAAGACTTGATCTATTTCTAACTTCATAATAAGATGAGAAGATTCATCAGTGCTAGCTGGATGCTTTGATGAGAACATGTTCACTTGATTAATGCTGCAGAATTGATGATGAAGATCAAGTGCATGAGAGCTTTGGGGACTTTCCTTTTCTTCTCTTGAAAGTTTCTATAGCTGCTGATGAATTGATGATTCACCTTTCTTTTTCTTTTCTGGCTTCATCATATTGCCTTTATAGCTGATGACCCCATGCTGACTCTGCTTCACCTTATAAAAGGCTTCCTCACTGGTCTATTGGATTCAAGAATCTCTTCCTCTCTCCTCTCAACTAGTGGAAGCAGTTCTGGTGCATCATCTCAGCATGAAGAACACAAACCATGATCAAGCTGTAGGCATTCCTATTAGGTCGATCACAGCAGAAATGGTTGGAAAATCTCAGCTCAACAGACTGTGTCTGCAATCCACTTCATACAAATCCCAGTATGAACAAAGTAATATCATCTTTCTCATATGAAGTTCACATATTACTTTCATTGTCTTGGAGAAACTCAAAGAGTTATTTTGATGCAGAAGTGGATTCACCTAATGCTTGGATGAGCAAGTTCAGCAAAAAGGCAGACAGCTATGTTAAGGGCATCAAAGATCATGGTGAGTTTACAGCTTCCCTACGGTGAAATGTTCTGCAATGCCGTCTTTAGTATGTTTTGTGTTGCAACTACTTGGGAGTTCATGTATAGAGGTAGAAAACAATTAGTCCTGCCAAAGATAGTTTCCAAGTAGCAAGAGACCTAGCATCAGTGACTCGCATCTTTTGATTTCATGTAAAATTGCAGTGAGTTTAGGACCCAAAATCTCAGAGATTGTTAAGGGAAAACTGAGCCTGGGTGCAAAGATTCTTCGAGCCGGAGGTATTGAGAGAGTTTACAGGCAAAATTTCTCAGTTGAAAAAGGAGAAAAGCTGCTGCAAGCATTCCAGTGCTATCTGTCAACCACAGCTGGTCCTATAGCAGGACTGCTCTTTATTTCAACACACAAGATTGCTTTCAGGAGTGATAGATCCATCAGAATCACTTCTCCCAGAGGAACTCTGGCCAGAGTTCCTTACAAGGTACTTCCTTTTGGAATCCAATCTTGGTGAGGCTATGATTGTAGGAAACAGAGCTGAAAAATGTTCTGAAAGTTCAACTGAATTCAATGACTTCCATTAGCAGGTTTTGATCCCAGTAGGCAGGGTGAAAAGAGCCAGCCTCTGTGAGGACTCACAAAAGCCTAACCAAAAATATATCCAAGTAGTGACTGTGGATGAATTTGAGTTCTGGTTTATGGGATTCCTCAGCTATCAAAGATCCTTGAAGTATCTAAGAAGAGCAATTTCAAGATCACAAGGAGTTCTGCAGTAAAACTATTCACTAGATTTTGGAAGCTGCTTTCCTTCATTCTACTCTTTTTGTACATGTAAGAGGTGAAAGTATCATACCTTCTTCTTGTACTTGCTACTGAAACTACTTTCGGTTTTTCGGAAAGTCAGGTTCAGTTCCATTCTGAGAATAGAATCCTTCATCCATCTCCTGCAACCACTAATGCATAATGCTTAATCATGTAAAACTTCAACTTGTCCTTTGTACAGTTCATGCTGACAATTTGTGGGACACTTCAATCTTAAGAATTAGGAAGAGAAAAAAAGTGGTAACAGACACAACAAGAGAAGACCATTGATTACAGCCATATTTACAGCCAAGAGAAGACCATTGATTAGTGGTAACACAGAGAAAGTGTGATTGCCATATTTACAGTCAACTAATGGATGAATTACACAAAAGAGAAGACAATTTGATTAGTCGTTAATAGGATGCAGATGACAGCATAAACATTGTTCAATTGTATTTGATCATAATTGATACTAGTTCAGACATATGGTAGGCAATTGTCTTTGTACTTCATCTTACTTCAATACAACCTCGAGTATCTGCAAACTTCACTAAGCTCTTTCCTTTTTCTACTCCACTAGTTAATTATTCTCACCAGCATTAACAAATGATACATTTCCAAGTTCACATATCATACTTGTATGTCAGGCAAATGGTTTGCCACTCTGATAACACCCACTTGTTTCTCCATTCAATAAAACGCATGCAATAACATCAATTAAGAGAGCACTGCAACAATTTCAAGAGCAACAAAAAGTTCAATAGGAAAGCGAGAATCTTTCTTCTTTTAAATAAATGTTCTAAAAGTATTCACCAAAAGAAATGGTTTTCTGTAATCTGATTATGCCTGGCATGTGTAAATTAATAGCCAGGAAAAGAATGATATCAATGTAAAAGACAAATCATGCAAAAACACTTTTTTATGAAGAATCTCTGCAACAAGTGATAACACAATCCTCCAGAAAGTTGACAAGCTGAGAACTGTAGAGACCTGGATGGCTTCTGAAGTGATCAACATGAGGCGACGACAAAAAATCACATGCCTTGACCTCATGCCCAGCTCTTCTTTGTCTTTCTACAAAGGACTCCACAGACTTTGCAGGAATAACTCTGTCAGCAGAGCTATATATATACAACTGAGGGCACTTTGGTTGCTCTGATGTTAGTAAATTTAGCACATCAGACAATCTCCTGTAGAAGTTGCCAGAAAACCATCAATTAGTTACTAGATTTCCATGATTTAGCAGTGGACAAAGATCATAGCACACAAATGACGGCAAATGTTATCAAATATTCAAATGTTCCCATGGCAACAACCTAAACATCTCAGTTTACATGATTTATCCCTTCAAGACTACTTTTAATTTACGATCAAATTATTTGCATGCGATGTCTAGACTCCTCCAGATTGTTTGAGCTTCCGAAGAATTATTCCACCCTCATATTAGCAATTAAGATGAATCATATAAAAGATGCTGATAATTTGCTTGCAGATGAAGACCACACCAGTCAATCTGAAAATAATTTCTACCTGTTGATAGTAGGAAAGTCTAGAACCACCTCGAAGAACTTCTTCAAGGCCACTAACAAAGCAGTTTCGGTGACTGTAGGTTTAGGATCCCCATATGAACCATCAGCAGTTGTCGTGCCCCTTCCTGTAACATTTGAACTCACCATTCCCTTTGTTGCTACACTCTTCTTTTTCAAAAGAGCAGCAGAAAAGCCTGAAGCCCAAACCTACACCATTCATGGGAGAAATACTTAGCTCACCAATTTGCAAGAACTAGCAACAATACCAAAAGCTGCATCATGACCCTTTCCCCAAAAAAATTGCTAGTATAAGCAGATAGCACACACAATGTGTCCTTATATCTGAGCATGACAAAGCTTAGCTTAGTACCAGTAAAACACAGGTGAACTTTCTAGATGTGTAACCATTGGCAATAAAAAATAAAGACAATCAACAGAAGCATGGTAAATACAGTAAGTCAATTTTATTGAACAATATCACTCATTTTTTTCTTTCAGAGAAACATCAGTAATCGGAAAATGATAGAAGCTGACAATACAACAAATAACAAGAACAAGTTATTACGTCTCAACTATGTGCGATTGACTACATATATCTTTGGCCATTGAGTTCTATACAAAGCAATGTCCTTAGTGATATTAAGGATATTTAAATCCTTATTTATAGTTTACAATAAAGTCTTGTTAGTTTTTCCTCTACCTCTATCTCTGCTCAAACCACTAATACTATTTGTCTCATCTCTTCTAACTACAACATTTTATCCCCTGATAAGGAGATAAGTCTAGACACAGGCAGTGATAAAGAGAAAAGGATATGTCTGAGTTATGACATAAATCTACAAGGCAAGTCTAGAATTGAAGTGAACACAAGCAGATTGCCATTGAACTATACACTAATTATCACAGGTCACTCCAATGCAAAACATCAACATTGAATATCCGACTAATAATCAAATCGAATGAAGCATAAATCAGAAAACTAGTCCAAATAAAGCCATTACCTTAGGATCGGGCGCTGCAAGGGGAGCTGAGTCCACAATGCAACCTTTGATCTTTCCAATTACAGAGGGTTCCTGCTTCTGAAACTTCTCGATTAATACACCATATCTACGATGCGAAAGGGAAGCATGTCAACAGCAAAATCTCCCGGAAAAAGAAGAAAAAGAAAAATGCAAGAACAAGATTCGTGAGAGCACACACATCAACCAGCCTGTGTTACTGAAGGTGTGGAAAACCAAGCTCTTCCCACTCTCCTCCGAGACCCAATCCACCAGATGCTCAGCAAGCAATTCCACGTTCTGCTCAACCTTGCCCCCAACCTTGTAGCTCACGATATCGGACAAGGGGAGCGTGAAAGAGACGACATGAAACCCCCTCGAAGTGTACCAATCTGCATACTTCTTCAGATGCTTCTGCTTAGCTCCAAGCCACCCGAGCAAGATCACCACAGTCTGAGACTTTGCTTTCGAGCACCCGTTGCTCTCCGTGACTCCGTAGGCTTTGGGGTCGGGCAGATGCCATCGGTAGAGACCATCTGGTTGCGAAGACGCAAGGGTCAGTGAGGCCTCGTCGTTCTTTCGAGGGTTAGCTAGCTTCGCGTACTGGTACGGGGTGAGTAAGATAGCCGGCGAAGAAATGGTAAAGGAGGAGCGGACGGAGCGCTTGTTATCGGCGAGCAAGAGCGAGACGTCGGAAATAGACGTTCGACAGGCTGCAGGCTTCGAACACGGTGCCGGGACAGCCGGAGGCGAGGCGTCAGGCTCGGACTGCTTGGAGAAGGAGAAGACGTGGTCGGGCAGCGCCGTGGTGACGGCGACGGCGGCCGCGGCGGAGAGGGGCCGGTGCAGAAGCCCGTACAGGGAAGCCATCAAGACCAGCGAGAGACAAGTCGCTCAACTACTCGGCACGGAGAATGCAACCACCGACTTGCTCGTGTAGGAGAAAGAGATCGATGTTTGCTCAAATGGGTTGATATATTTGAGCTGTCAGTTGGGGGAACGGCGACTCGCTCGAGGGAATCGGGGGCTTCTAGGAAGAGCGGATGTAGGAGGACTGGCTGTCACAGGATGTTGACAGCCACGCCCAGCGTCGCCGTACCCAACTACAACTCGAAGCTCTCTCCTTCTCCGTCCTGCAAACGAAAAAGGCAGATGAAATCGATCGAAACAAATCCAATCAAATAAACAGGAAAAAAAAGGAATCGAAGTATTATCCAGAACAATCACGCATCTCATCAGAATCCGAATCAGACACAGAGAACACAAAAAGAATCGGATGTTCCTATGGTCTTTTAATGATTTTAATGGAAAAAATATGGTCTTTTTAATTGTTTTCGACTCAAAAATGTATTTTATTGGGACAGTGAAGTTGTTTTTGTTCGCACGAAGCAGATTCGGCGGTGGCGGGGCGACAGTGACACATCATGCATCTCCAAGATCTCATAGACCGCTGGATTTTAATCGGACGGCTAAGGTAGAAGCTAATCCCCGACATTAGAATATCTCTTCCCCTTCGTCGTCGTCGGAGGAATGAAGATTAGAAATAAGCAAATTTAAAGATTAATTTAATAGGATTAAAATACCATATTTACCCTTTTAATTATATATATATATATATATATATATATACACACTCTCTTTTAAATATTTAAAAGCTGCCCTGGAAATTATTCAATATGAACATAGATGTCATGTATGTATATATTATAATAATATTTTACTAAATATCATACACATATGGAGGGAATCAGATGAATGATAGTAAATTGGCTTAACCTCCCTTCTCCTTTTCATAAACAAGAGATTAGCTGTTATAGAATCTTGAAGAAATAAATTTATTTTGTAAAAGAATTTAAAGACTATTGGATACTTAGATCCCTCATAGTCTATTGTCTTTGGTTGATTTGGAAGAACAAAAAAAAAATGAGCCAACCTTCAATGGTGTTAAGATTAACCCTTATATGATTTTGCTTAAGACAATAATCTATGTTTCATGCTGCAAATATTCATAATTATCTGATGAAAAAGGAAGAAAAATCATATCCTAAGGTCCTTCCTGGACAAAGAGTGGTCAAGGGATTTTTTTGTGCCCCACCCAATAAGACACCTTTATATATTATATTTTTAAAATAATATATATCTTTTTCTTTGAAAAATATATATGTAAAGGCTTTCCAATATATATGTGTCACTCTCATTAGCATCCATCCAATAATATTAACTCAAAGAAACTAATATTAATACCTTTCACTATTTTCGCTAGTTATTTAATCTCACATTTTTCTAGATATTATTATACATGGATTTCAACATCATTATACTAATGGATTGAGATAGTTCGACGATAATTAAATTTCTGTAATACAATATATGCTCAACTAAAATTTAAATTGATAAATACAATATATAACTATCAGTTAATTATAAGAAGCAAAACTCCTTAACAACACATTATTATCAGGTCATTTAAGCATTTATATATCTTTTTAATTCAAACCAGTTAATGTCAACTATAATTACATATGATCAACCTGATCTTTAGATGGATGTTAATGGAAGGAATAATGCACATGAATGCTACATTAAAAATCTGTAAGGACACATATAGTAAAACTATATGATCCGAAATACTTTCTCATTTATTAATGACATGTACTCATTATTAATCCAAAATCGTTGTTTTAGTACTTATACGTGAGTACGAACACCATAACGTTTGCAAACTATGGCATACAATATTTGCAAACACCGTAATTGATGTTATCATTTATTTACGATTAAAACATGAATGGCATTCGTCATAAAGATTAAAACATGAATGGCGTCCGTCACGAAGGTTACATGGCAACTTTCCTAAAAGCCAAAGATTTGAGGCTGGACGGTGTATTGAAACAATGCTAAATAAAAAAAATCAATTGTTTAAAAAAATAATTACATATTACTCCAGTAATTAATTATCTTTAATATCTCAATCTTTATATTTTTAAAAATTATATTAGATTTTTTTATGAAAATAAAATATTTAATTATATTTCTTCTCACGTTGTTGATTTTACTGACAGAAATACTATATGTGTTCAATGATAAACCGAAGTAAGGTTGAGTCAACATGTACTCAGTAGTAAACCCTATAACATTTTCTTCGACAAAATCGAAAAAAACAAAATTAAATATTTGATCTTCACAAGTACAGAGATCCCTATACAACTTTTGAAAATATAAGGATCGAAATACTAAAGATTACTAATTATATGGGATAATATATAATTAGTACTTAAAAAAAGTCAAAAAAAGGTGATGATGACTCTATTAATAGCCTTTTCATGATTACTTATTTATTTATTTTATGACTATTAATAACCTTAAAAATACAAAGGATAACAATATTTATTGATTAATCTAGTCAATAACTTGTCATGAATTGAGAAATTTCGATGAAAATTCGTTCAAGTCTATCAGAAAAGAAACAAAAATTTAGTGTGACATGAAATGAGAAGCTGCCTGAACTAGCTAATGTTGAGAATATTCTTGTCATGATGGATGATCAAGGCAGCCTTTGATGGGCAGAAGAAACCAAACAATCAAAGAAATGACCCCTTGTGCACACCTCAAGAGGAAAATAAAGGTTCATCTCAGACTGAGTTTGGTCTTGGCAAGGGAGTAACTTCTTTTGTAGGACATCTATCTCTCTCACAGATGTCTTCTCAGATGCTGTTCCTAAAATTACACAAGAATCTTCTGAAAGAGTTGAAAACAGATGAATTTAAAGTAGTTCTCTTCTGAACAAAATAAGTGTAAAAGCACAAAACAATAGTTCATTCAGGAACACACATAAAAGGTATCTTTAGGACACAAGTAGTAAACAAAGGTTCAAAGCTTCTGAAAACTAGTTTATGCTCAGCAAAATATGCCAAGGACAATTTTATAAGTACTGTCTTCTAGTAAATGCATTTATCTGCAAATTAAATCAATCAAACTTAGTTCCAGAAATTAAGAAGAAGATATATTCCTCTCACCTGCTGTAAATAGGTCAATGGACAGCAGTCAGTGCTAAAGAAACTAGAAAGTTGCAATTCACCTCAGGACTAAGGAAAAGATTACACTGGCATTTTTTTTGTCTAACATCAAATACTGGACATATTAGTTTCTGGAGCATCTCTTCATTGGCTTTGCTGGTATTTGAAATATGTTCTACCTAATCAATCATTTTCATCTCTCATGTCGATTATATACATCTGATTGGTACGATCAGTGCATGATGATATCAAGCTCTAGTATCTTCTTTCAAGGAAGCATTTGCATGGCAAGAATGATAAATTTGGACTACATCGACAGTATGGATGCTCAATTTTATGTTCATGCTTTCCTCGATGAGTTCATATGTTGATGTGTGGTGACTGCAATGAAAGAGTTCCTCAGTCTAAGAGAGGTAGCAGGTCAGATGGGTTTTAGATGATATCATGTGTAAGAGGAATTACCACCTGAAGTGATTGCAGCAGTCGTCTCCCCCTTTTCAGATCAACCCAAATGCTTCAAATCAATAGGAGGTGAACTGCTTGTACCGAATAGTATATCATAGTGTCTGACAATGTAATATAAACAGAAATAAAAGCATGTCTGACAAAAGCCAAGACATCAAAATCTAGGACCATAATCAAATATGGAAAAATGTGCCGCAAAAGCCTTAATCTAAAAGCAGAAAAACCACACACTAAATTAGATACAACCAACTTATATCCATAATTGCAACTGTAAATCATTGTCTGGGCATAATCCTGTATCATTTACTATGCAAAACTACATCAAACAGTAAGCTCATAGTACCAAGCAGAAGACCAAAAGGTGAGACTGAAGGCTACCAAACACCCCCATCTATCAGCACAAACCACTAGCCAGTCTAATCAGCAACACCAGTCCAAAAGCAAGTCCAGCATATCAAAAAGAACCTGCAATTCCCGCATCTCATCTGTCAGAACAACACAGAAAAAAGAAGGCATCACAACATATGGAAGAGGCAATTGATTCAAATTTTGAATGCTTTACTTTAACTCGAGTAAGCAGAAAGAGAACAGAAAAGAGGGCAAGATGACTGAGAGCAATCAATTATGTCTGTCTGAAAGCAATGAAATCTCTGGCATAACCAGGAAGTAGCAGCGTTCTATGGCTAAAAGTGTTCATTGGCCAATGAATCATACAGTAATTACCTGAAAAATTGGATTTTTAGCGGCAGAGCAGCCTCCCTCCTCCACTGGAAGCTTTCATAAGAAGAGCTTAACGAGCTAGTAAGAAGATTAACCTATGGAAATCGTTATAACATGTGATTTGCCGTTTCCGGCTACCGCCGCCGGCTATTGAGAAGCCGAATCTGCTCGTGGTTCTTCTTGATGAAATCGTCGAATCGCCGGTTTAAATCGTCGTGACCCGTGGATGGGGGAGGCGGCTCCGGTTGCCTAGCGTATTGCCTCGACTTCGCCGCCGCCGGTGGCACCGCTGCTGCCCGAGATGACTTCTTCGCGATCGCTTTCCATGTGACCTCCATGGAGTCATTCGCCATCCCTGCCACAGTCGCCGCAGCTACTGTCTCATCCTCCTCTTCCATCACCGTAATGCTGCTCTTGGACTCTGGTTCGGCGCTCTTTTTGGCCATAAACGCCGACGAAGCCGTGGACCTCTCGCCGGACTCCGTCGTGATGCACGACGCTTCGGACGTCGAGGACTCACCGGGATCCACCGACGGAACCCCCACCTTCGTCGCAGACGGCCAGATCTCGGGCGTGGGCTTGCGTAGAAGGGGCGCCGTATGCGAACGGTTGAGGGCTTCGACCTTTGCAGGATTCCCAGAATCCGTAATGTGCTCCTCCACCGCCCATTCCTCGCAGTGATGCTGGTGCTGCTGCTGTTTTTGATCAGAGAGCTTCCAGATGACGAGGATAATGAAGTGGACGGCAATGAATAGGTACGGCCGTGCGAGCCAGGACCGGAGCGACGCCCAGAAGCCGGGTACGGCGGAGGCCAGGGCGCCGGCAGCGACAGGGACGGCGGCGCAAAAGGAGAGAATGCCGATGACGCAAAAAGCGATCTTGGCGGCCCAAATCGCGGTTCCGTATCCATTTTTCTGAGAATTCCGTTGCGGATTCGCCATCTCTGTGAGCAATCTTACGAAGAACAAGAAAACGCTCGAAGCCAAGAAAGACTCGAGAAGAAAAAGATAAAATACGACGCCAAGTCTAACAGCAGGAGAGTGCCATTGGCGTCGGAGAATGGAAGGGAGCCGGGCAACCCTCGAGCCTTGGCTGGGTTCGAGAGAAAGGGATAATTCGAGTTGATGGAAGCAGCCTGTCGGCTATTTATCATGGAGACAGAGACAGAGAGAGACGGAGACGGAGACGGAGACGGAGGGAGGTGTTCCTTTAATTACTGCGCAAAGAAGAAACATGAATACGAAATGACTTATTTATATTAACATCGGTCAATAGGAACCGTTGGATGATCGATGGACGGCTGATAAAATTTGACGGGAGTGTTTAGAATAAAAAAAGCGAAAAAGAAAAAATAGTCTGATGCTGATGTCGATGAATACTATATTTTAATTAATTCACAATATAATAAAAATATAATCCCTGATAATAACTTCGTCAAGAAACGAATCAAGAGCAGTACGCTGGATGGTGAAAACCCCAAGCAACAAAGTAAGGAGGAAGGGGTGACTGACCATATGTAAATACAAGTTACTAAACAATGATTTTGTTGCATGGATCTAAATCTTACATAAAAAATATTTTATCGCTTTAATGAATATCCTATGCATACATGACAGCGTTGTTTATGCATTATATTACAAGTATGAGAGAGAATGACCAAATGAGAAGTAAAGTTCATACATTACACAGCTCAGACACAATGCACGCCATCTGAAGCCTTTCCTGCCACATCAGTGAAGCCATTTCGATCTGAAACTGCAAATATTAATTATAATCATCGTATTCTCTCTGTTATTTCTTATCATTCCATTAACAAGTAGGAGAAAGAATGATCAGATGAACATACATTATATAGTCTACTGAGCTAAAGACACAATGCAGGCCATCTGAAGTCTTTCCTCCGCAGCATTAGCGAAGACACTTTGTCTTCCTTCCTTAAACAATCCCAATAATAAGTAGGAGATGAAAAACAACTCAGATGAACAGTAAAGTTAATACATTATACTCTTCTGAAGTCTGTCGTCCAGCATCAGTTCTGAAGGCACTTTGACACACTTTTATCTTTATTCCTTGCTTGGCACTGCATTGACAAGTAGCAGAAAGACCGATCACATGAAAACATTTAGTACCCCGCTCACTAATACTCTCTTTCCTTTGCACCAAAGTGGGCACTCTATTAGTGGGGTCAGTAGCATGCAGCCACCATGGCTGAAAAGTGAGGAGACAAGGCCGGTGGCTCTTTTCTTCTCCAACTTCCTCCTCCTCCTCCCTCCTTTATGTGATTGGTTCAGAAATAGGAACCCTAATCTATCAACCATTTACTATTCCAGAATGGTGTATAATTTACCTTCGGTTATATCCATCGTATGTATGTATGTATGTATAGGATTTCTTTAATTTAAGACTGATATCATTTAATAAGTTTTATTAATTCTATTAGGATTTCAAACTATTAATCGACTAAGAAAAGCTCATGACTTGGACTTCATTGTGTTTTAGAGAACAAGGCAATGGCTATAGAACAGGAAAGGTCACAATTAAGTTAAAGCTATAAACCTAAGGGTGGGGGGAACATCTAATGATGCTTCCCTCCCAATCAGCAATTATTTATGGACCAAGAGGATTCTTCTTTAACTGTGTCATTGACACAAAAGCACCAGAATTCACAAGCAATCTATACCCTATGTTTCTGTTGTCTTCTTCACAAAGAATATAATGTTTTAAAGACAGTTCAAAAGAAGCCATTGACGCAGCGGCCAAGGAGGGAAATGTTACATAGAAGAAAACATCTGCAATCATTTGATTTAGTTTGGTGCAGAAGCTCTTTGGCCGAGGGAGTACTGAGGGGATATATATTGAGGGAACCATTGTTATTACTCTGATCTAATCACAAGTGAATCATGAGACCCAGCATCCAACGGACATGGGTAGAGTCCAAGGCTTGTTGGATTCCATGTTATTACATCTTGCCTACTGCAAATGACAACAAAATAGAGCAAGAAAGAAGGAGATGATTGCATGCTTGATCATAAAACTAGTCTGATCTGATAAGGCCAACAAGCAACTGTTAGGAACCGTAGGATAAATATAATGATTCAAAGTGATAGTGATGACAGCACAGACTCTGATAACAAGCAGAAAAGAAAGCAAAAAATTCATCGGTTTCAGAAACAAGCAATGTTGATATCTCAACAACTGAAGCCACTCATGCAGCAGCTTTGTTGGTGTCTGTTCATCATCTTCTGAATGATACAGAAACCTGCCATGGTTTCATCTCCATGAAAAGAATTACCAGCATTTTATGCCATACAAATGCAAACAAGCCGGTCGTTGGCTAAACAGCATTTGGGTGAAGGAATATGGCATATACGTTTACTTCTGCAGCTGGAAATAACCCTAACAAGCCATTGATGTGGCGATTAAATATTTAAGCAAGCGTGTAAAACAACACTTGCATGCAAAAACCTACGTGCGGTCACAGGTTTTAGTATCTTTCCTTCATCATGGAAATTATGCAACTTGCCAAAGGAAAAGCTATTTAAACTATTCGGAAGAGTATTATTTTTAGAGTTTATTGTATTCAAACTGTTCGGATGAGTCTTAATTGTCTTTAAATTAGAAAGAGATTTTACATAATTAAAATTTATTCATACAAATACACTTTGAGTCTAAAAAATCTTGATGAAGGAGAAAGGAAGAGGCAAGGTACCTTGGGTGCTCTTGAGAGTTTTTCTCTAGTGAATTTAGAGGAGAGTTAGAGAGAAAAGTTCTTCATGTTTACTTAAGAAAGTATGGGTGCTCTTGAGAGTTTTTCTCTAGTGAATTTAGAGAGAGTTAGAGAGAAGTTTTTCTCTAGTGAATTTAGAGAGAGTTAGAGAGAAAAGTTCTTCATGTTTACTTAAGAGAGTATGGGTGCTCTTGAGAGTTTTTCTCTAGTGAATTTAGAGAGAGTTAGAGAGAAAAGTTCTTCATGTTTACTTAAGAAAGTATGGGTGCTCTTGAGAGTTTTTCTCTAGTAAATTTAGAGAGAGTTAGAGAGAAAAGTTCTTCATGTTTACTTAAGAGAGTATGGGTGCTCTGGAGAGTTTTTCTCTAGTGAATTTAGAGGAGAGTTAGAGAGAAAAGTTCTTCATGTTTACTTAAGAAAGTATGGGTGCTCTGGAGAGTTTTTCTCTAGTGAATTTAGAGAGAGTTAGAGAGAAAAGTCTTCATGTTTACTTAAGAAAGTATGGGTGCTCTTGAGAGTTTTTCTCTAGTGAATTTAGAGAGAGTTAGAGAGAAAAGTCTTCATGTTTACTTAAGAAAGTATGGGTGCTCTTGAGAGTTTTTCTCTAGTAAATTTAGAGAGAGTTAGAGAGAAAAGTCTTCATGTTTACTTAAGAAAGTATGGGTGCTCTTGAGAGTTTTTCTCTAGTGAATTTAGAGAGAGTTAGAGAGAAAAGTCTTCATGTTTACTTAAGAAAGTATGGGTGCTCTTGAGAGTTTTTCTCTAGTGAATTTAGAGGAGAGTTAGAGAGAAAAGTCTTCATGTTTACTTAAGAGAGTATGGGTGCTCTTGAGAGTTTTTCTCTAGTAAATTTAGAGAGAGTTAGAGAGAAAAGTCTTCATGTTTACTTAAGAAAGTATGGGTGCTCTTGAGAGTTTTTCTCTAGTAAATTTAGAGAGAGTTAGAGAGAAAAGTTCTTCATGTTTACTTAAGAAAGTATGGGTGCTCTTGAGAGTTTTTCTCTAGTGAATTTAGAGAGAGTTAGAGAGAAAAGTCTTCATGTTTACTTAAGAAAGTATGGGTGCTCTGGAGAGTTTTTCTCTAGTAAATTTAGAGAGAGTTAGAGAGAAAAGTCTTCATGTTTACTTAAGAAAGTATGGGTGCTCTTGAGAGTTTTTCTCTAGTAAATTTAGAGAGAGTTAGAGAGAAAAGTCTTCATGTTTACTTAAGAGAGTATGGGTGCTCTTGAGAGTTTTTCTCTAGTAAATTTAGAGAGAGTTAGAGAGAAAAGTTCTTCATGTTTACTTAAGAGAGTATGGGTGCTCTTGAGAGTTTTTCTCTAGTAAATTTAGAGAGAGTTAGAGAGAAAAGTCTTCATGTTTACTTAAGAGAGTATGGGTGCTCTGGAGAGTTTTTCTCTAGTAAATTTAGAGAGAGTTAGAGAGAAAAGTCTTCATGTTTACTTAAGAAAGTATGGGTGCTCTTGAGAGTTTTTCTCTAGTAAATTTAGAGAGAGTTAGAGAGAAAAGTCTTCATGTTTACTTAAGAGAGTATGGGTGCTCTTGAGAGTTTTTCTCTAGTAAATTTAGAGAGAGTTAGAGAGAAAAGTCTTCATGTTTACTTAAGAGAGTATGGGTGTCACATTGTTCACATAACTTTTTGGAGATAAATTGTGTGAGGATGGTATAGTAACTTTAAAATAAGTTAAAAAGTTTTTATATCTCATGCTACTAGGAAAAAATATAAATGTGTGAACATAGATTATGAGGCAATAGTTACTTAAGGTAAAGATTAATAAGGATGATTTTCTAATATAAGTAGATATTAGTGTGGTAGGTTGAGATCCAGAGTTAGGTTTTTGGATAATGTTCTATGATATAGATACAAAAAGTACAAACATATCAAGCAAATTTATCCGAGAAAAAAAAAAGAAGAAGAAGAGACTAATGAGTGCTCTTTTATGATGAATGGTAATGAAGATGTCCTCACAATTATCAAAGGTAACCATGTATCTTTTTAGAAGAATTAATTTTTAGATTTTGCTTTACATACTTATACTTGCACTCAGAATGATTATTTTAATTTATTAAATGATAAATTTATTAAATGATAAGTTCACTAGTAAGTTGATTCTAAGGAATGATTCAATAATGAAGGTCATATATGTCAATTAGGTAAAAATCAAAATATTAGATTTCTAGAGTTATGACTAGAAGCTAGAGGTGGAGTTTAAAAAGTTACTTAAAGGTTACGTGATCTTGATGAAAGAAAGATTATATAAAAAATTATATAACTAATTATAGATTAATCCTTATAATTAGCTACCTTTAGCATCCTAGTCCCTACACTTTCAAAAGTTATATTAAGATCCTTATACTTATGGAACTGAAACATTCAACCTCGTTTCTTCTCATGCCGTCAACTCTATTGACGGAAATATCATACGTATTTAGTGGTAAATTAAACTGAGGTAGAGTTAACATATGCTCAATGATAAACTCTATGATATTTTCATCAATAGAGTCGATGGCGTAAGGAACAATGTGATTAAATGTTTCACTTTTATAAGTATAAAAATCATAGTATAACTTTTAAAAATATAGTGACTAAGATGCTAAATGTAGCTAATCATAGGGGTAATATGTAATTAGTATTAGGATCGAAATCGACACTAAGAGGGGGGGCAGGGGTGAATTAGTACTTTCGTAAAACTTTTGATGATTCGAAATTTTCGTTCGATAAAACTCATATCAAAAAAATGTTTAACTTGAAAACGTTCGTAAGAGTAATGAGTATAGTGAGCAAGTAAATTAGTTAGCAATATGAATGAAAAGAATAATAGAAATACAAACCAAGTTTTATAGTGGTTCGATCATTGCGACCTACATCCACTCCTGATTCCTCTTCCGTTAACTCCACTGACATTCACTAATGATCTTCTTTCAACGGGTGAAGATCAACTATCCTCTTATAACTTTTTCTTCTTTTCATAGGTTTAAGAGACAACTTTTACAAGCCTCACACCTCTCGTAGACTAAGCCTGAAACTTAAAGAAGAGGAGGACACTTAGCACTTTTTCAACTCAGAATAATAACTCATTTCTACTTTTTTTTCTTACTTCCCTAAGTAGGAAAGAGTGAGGTATTTATAGGCCCCAAATGGATTCAAATTTGGAGCTTAAAAAGGCCTCATCTTAGGTTTCTGAGATACTGGTAGTACCACTGCTAGTACTGGGTGGTACCATCATATGCAGACTAACACTAGGTGGTACCACTGCCCAATCTGGTGGTACCACCACTTGATAGCCTCAGAGACCAAGCTCTTCGAGACTAAGCCTTTATTCCATCGCTTGGTCTAGTGGTGCCACCACCTGACCCAACTTTTAGGTCACTGAATGGGTCTCTCAATGGGCTCAAATCAGCCCTAGATCAGGCCCAATAGGCCCCTAATTGAGTTGGTCTAATTATGTTTAAAACTGACTCAATTGCAACCAAGACTATTTCAATCAAGACACAATTGATTACAAGCATGAATCATATGTTGTATAATATGCCATTGATTTATCTGATGCTTCGTTCAGTGTATCGTCCTCTCCTTCAACGTATTATCCAATCGGTATGTTGACCTCTGCAATATCTGATCTCCTTGGTGTAATTTTTAATCATTTTGACCCGATGCCTAAACTCATGGCATGAAGCCTTGCTAATAGGTTGACCAATCCTCTGGCTCAATGTCCAATCTTTTGATATGTTCTATTCTGGCCCAACCTCTGATTCCACTGCTTTAATCGATTTATCTTTCCCTGATTGAAGCTAGTCCTACGTCACTTAAACACATATTAGATTATAACTTTATCAATTAGTTTCATCATCAAAATCTAAAATTCAATATTCTCCCCCCTTTTGATGTTGACAACTAATTAATGACATATTTTAACTAAACTCCTTCTATCAATATGCCATATTAATAGAACTTTTGAATTTATGAGTATCATGAGTGTTTGATCATTGCATACATTATGAATATTGAAAGAACCAATTGATCACATTATTGTGTGCATTATAAAATCATGCATAATAATTTTAAAATATAAAATTTCATCATTTCATCATACCATGCATGATCATCACCATAACTTCTCCCCCTTTGTCATCAACAGAAAGGAGAACAATGCATCTATCAAGTTTTTTGAAACATGCAAGTTTTATAATACTTTAGAACATGCAAGCTAGCAAGTTTTAGAGTTGTGCAAGTTTTAGAGATATGCACGTTTAGTAATTTTGCTTCTCTTGAGATATGCAAGCTAGAAATTCTTTCTCCTTGAAATCTGCAGGCTAACAAATTTTATTTTTTTTATAATTTGCAAGCTAGCAAATTTAGTAAGTTTTACATCATTTTAGAACATGAAAGCTAGCAAATTTTATATCATTTTAGAATATGTAAATTAGCAATTTTGCTTTTCTTTGTGATATGCAAGCTAGTAATTTTGTCTCCCCCTTTGTCATTATAAAAAGAATAGAATAATATAATGTTGTACTTCTTTTCTCTTTACATCAAATTTTAAATTATGACTAATGAGATATCAAGAAAATTTTATATAAATATTTTAATCATAAAAAAATGAAAGGTCAAGTCATGGATACAAAAAGACCATGAGTCATTTTTGACATATCTCTTCTTTTATAAATAGAAGAAATGATAGGAAATAATCTTGATTCAAAAAGAAAACTCAAGTCATAAAAATCAAAAAATCAAGAAAAAAATATATAAGAAGAGTTTATGCATTGAGATTTAACAATCGAGATATTTTCTTTTGAGAGATTTAATAATTTATCTAAATTTAACATTTAAGCTAGTACTTTTGGTTCTTTTGATATGCTAGCAATTTTCTTTCTCCCTTTTGTAATTGTAAAAAAGAAGAAGAGGGAAATAATACAATAATACAATTCATTTCCTTCTTACATTAATGCTCTACACATCACATAAGGTAAACAACCATAAACACAAGAGAATTGTTAAAAAATCATGTTAAGAAAGATATAATATTAAAGATCATGTGAATACCAAAAGACATTATTCATTTTGATCTTCTTTTAAAAAAATCAAAAAGAAATCTCAGGATATCAAATAGTAAGAGAAATCCTAAGTCTTGAATTCTGAAAAAGATATTCTCTTTAGTAAATAACAAAAAGAAACATAGGAGAATAAAAGATCTTGATTTATGTATAATAAATCTCAAGTTATCAAGATCATGATTTACATATTAAGAATTTCAAGTTATAATTCCTAGAATTTAAAATAAAAATCATGATTCATTTAGATACTTCTCCTTTTGCAAAATAGTGAAAAGAAAATATAGGAGATAAAATATCTTGATTCATTAAAAATAAATCTCAAATATCAAATGAAAGATTTGAAAAAAAGTCATTCAAATTTAAATCATCAAAATCACTTTCATAGTTCAAGAAATTCATAAAATAACATAAATTTATCAATCCTTTATTGAAAAACTCAATAAGATAGAGATTGAAAATTTTTCAAGAAAAATGTATTTTCTTTTTATGTGTTTCAATTTATATGATTTATTTCACATAAGCATGCCTTTGTCTTTTATACCAAATAAAAACATGCATCATCATTTAAAATCAAAAAAATAAATTTCATCATAAAAATCATCAAGATCAATAAATCATAAATCATAAAAATCATCATTACTTCAAATCATCATGCAAAATTAAATTATTAAATCATCAAGCATGATTTCATTAAACATAAAATATTTTCAATCAAAATCATTTTGTTTTGGTTAGTGAGCTTTGTGAAGTATGTTGGATCTCCGGTCATAAGCCATGACCATCTACTATCAAAATTTTATTTTCGCTCTTAGCTTTCGATTGTAGAGTTGTCTACGAGAAAAGTAGATTTGCTATATGTACCCATTTGACTTTAGATCCTTCATGGTTCGATTTATCTATCTTATTTTTTGGCATAAGATCATTTATGGTTCCTTTAGGACCCAAGCTAATTTATGCAAGTCATATCTTTTAAATAAATATTTATATAAAAAATGACCATGCCTATCATAAAAATTATATTTGTTTTTAAGGGAAACATTTAATGTGGGTCCTTTAACAAATATGGTTGGCTTTTGTTAAGTGTTACTACTCATAAAGCCAATCCTTCTTTTCTACGAACATGACTCTTATTAGTAAGAATCATGTTTAAAGATTTACTATCAATTTTAAATTTATCTAACATTTGTTATAATACCAAATTTTCTTTTTTTACATGAATCTAATTCTTCACATTTAGTGTAAGGAGTTAATATGCAATTATCACGCTCATTTTTTAATTTTTTTAAATTTATTAGAAAGAGAAGCATGATCCTTTTTTAATAATCTATATTTTTTACCAACTAGCTTACATTCATCAAATAAATCATGAAAAATATTTAGTAATTCATCATAAGATAAAGACATTTCAATTGAGTTATATACCTCATCATCGAAAGTCATTAAGGTGTAGTTCACTACTTTGTCTTTGTTGGTTTGCTCTTTATCTTCAGATATACTCGATTCATCCTAAGCCATCTTAAATACTTTCTTTTTCTTTCTCAACTTTTTCTTTTTAAATTTATTTTTATTTTTTAATTCTTTTTTTATGAACCTTTTAAATTTACTTGTAAAGAATTCAAAATCATCATCACTTGAGCTTTCGCTCGAGTGGTTTTCTTTTATTCTAAGTATCAAATCCTTCCTATTCTTTAGAAGGTTGTTCTCAAATTTGTCTTGTGTCATACAAGTCATTTCATATGTCATTAATGAACCGATGAGTTCTTCTAGCGAAAAATTATTTAAGTCATTTACCTTTTGTTTTGCAATTACTTTCAAATCCCAACTTTTAGAAAAAAATCATAAAACATTATTAACAAGTTTAAGATTCAGAAAACATTTGCTAAGAGCTTTTAAACTATTGACGACATCCGTAAAATGGGTGTACATATCAACAATAGTTCCACTTGGCTTCATTCAAAATAATATATCAAAAGATTTATTTTAGACTCTTTTACTTTATTCGTGCTTTCATAAGTTACTTCTAGTATGTATCAAATCTCATATACAGTTTCGTATATAGAAACATGATTAAATTCATTTTTATCTAAAGTATAAAACAAAGTGTTCATCGCTTTAGCATTCAAAGAAATGTTTTCTTCAAATCATTCCATTTGTTCATTGGATTAGAAGACTTTTGAAAAATCACTTTCTATAATATTCCATAAATTCAAATTCATAGAAAGCAAGAAAACTTTCATTCAAGTTTTTCAATAAATATAGTTCGTCTCATTGAACATATGAAAATGAATGATAGAGTAACCCTCTAGATTGCCGAAAAAAGTCATCTCTCTTGGGTGTTAAACCAACGGAGAGAACCATGATCTGATACCAATTGTTAGGATCGAAATCATCACTAAGAGAGGGGGTGAATTAGTGCTTTCATAAAACTTTCGACGATTAAAAAATTTTGCTCGATAAAGCTCATATCAGAAAAATATTTAACTTGAAAATGTTAGTAAAAGTAATAAGCGTAGTAGGTGAATAAATTAGTTAGCAATATGAATAAAAAACATAATAAAAATACAAACTTAGTTTTATAGTGGTTCGGTCAACTACCCTTTTACAACTCTTTCTCCATTTCATAGGTTTAGGAGACTGTAGGGAATTCTAAGGGCAACATTACATGCATAGTAGAAGAACAAAAAACAAAAATCTTTAAATTTTCTATAAATTGTGTTCATCATTGTACGAAGATTGGTGCGTAAAATCCGTAAAACAGAAAAACGCGTATATGAAAGATTATGTTTTACTTAGAGAAATCATATATCCCTGAATCCTTATAGATCTGTATGAGAGAATGAAGGAGGTCAAACATCCTCCTTTCTAATAGTGATCGACATAGTAGAGCTACGATGACGCTCCTCAAATCTCTACGTTATCTGAGGAGGAGAAGGGGAGAGTAGAATAGGAGGTGGCAACTAAGAGAAGCTCTAGCTTATAAGCCTTTGATTCTCTTCTATATATGAGGTCCCCTATTAACTTAATCCTAATAAATCTTGCCTTTATTGGGTATTGGATCTTCATCTAACTACCCAAGCCTATTAGATTAGTGGATCTCTATCCAATAATCTTTCATTGGTTATTATTGAATCTCATCTATAGGATCCAATAATATCTTAAAGACCGTATATCGGGCATGGTACTATCAGGTCCATACAGTTTCTACTCCAATATCGCTTTAATCGGATTCTCTTGGAGAACTCTTTCTCTCTCAATCTGAATGACCCTAGCTAGGGATTTGTTTGAGCAAGAACACATAAGATATTCTTCTCATAATACTGAGAGTGGATGATTATCTATCGACACTTAATAGTCCTCATAAGGTTGGTTACCACTCCCGATGATCGATTGTTAAATCTTTCAGGCTATAAGTTTAGTATTAAAGAATTGAGTACTTATACAAGACATCTTTGGTGTCTCAAATCTAAGGACCAAGTACATTACTAGGACAAAGAAATCACTATCTGACATTGAGGTATCATTAACCATTCAGTATTCCGTGAGCGGATCAATCCGTGAACTCATTCTCCAATAAGCACATGTACTGTACCTCTAGTGTCTCCACACGAGCAACTATGACACCAACCACCTCCATCATATGTACGGGTATATAGTACACTAGTCTGTCCGATTATCTTGATGTCCCTCTCGAGTAACCTATAACCGAGATTATTTAGGATATGTGCTTAAAGGCAAATCGATCTCATTATCGTGATCTCATCACGATCCGATTTCCATTGCATAGAATCATGGACATCACAATATATATATGTATATATGCAACAAGCAATATAAAGTGATAAAATGTCAAATAATATAATGAGCAAAAAAAATGCGTATCATGTCACACGTGACATCACTCACGTGATTGGCTTGCAAGGCACCTATGACTGACAGAGACAACCTTTACAAGCCTCACACCTCTCTTAGACTAAGCTTAAAACTTAAAGAGGAGGAGGATACTTAACAACTTTTCAATTCAGAATAACAACTCAAATGGATTTAAATTTGGAGCCAAAAATGATATCATCTTAGGTTTCCATGGTACTGGTGGTACCACCGCTAGTATTGGACAGTACCACCACCTATAGACTAACACTGGGTGGTACCACCGCCTAATAGCCTCGAAGACTAGGCTCTTGAAGACTGAGCCTTTGGCGGTTCCATTGCCTAGTCTAGCGGTGCCACCACTTGACCCAACTTTTAAGTCATTGAATTGGCCTCATATTGGGCTTAAAAAATCCCAAATCAAGCCCAATGGGCTCCTAATTAAGTTGGTCTAATTACATTCAAAACTAACTTAATTATAACCTAGACTACTTCAATCAAGATATAATTGATTACAAGTATGAATCACATATTGTTCGACATGTTATTAGTTCATCCGACATTTTATCTGACCCTTCAATGCTTCATTTGACCTTTTGACGCATCATCCTCTCCTTTGATGTATTGCCCAATCGATATGTTGACCTCTGCAACATCTGATTTCCTTGGCACAATTTTTGATCCTTTTGACCCGATGCCCGAACTCATGACATGAAACATTCTGCCAACAGGTCAACCAATCCCTCCGACCCGACGTCCAATCTTCTGATATGTTCCATTTTGGCCCAATCTCTAATTCCACTGCTTTAATCGATTTGTCTTTCTCTGATTGAAGCTAGTCCTGTGTCACTTAATTACATATTAGATCATAAATTTATCAATTAGTTTCATCATCAAAATTCAAGATTTAACAATTAGCTCAAAATTATACTATCTAGAAGAAAGTATAATAAAGACCTCAAAGGACTGAAAACAAGTTGCACATAAAGGAGATGGTAGGTACCTACGACAGCGAGCTTCGTTTGTGGTGCAAAAATGAATGATGATATTCATGGTTTCTAGGATAGAGATGATTATAAGAAAAAAAATTCACGTTCATGATAAGATGATGAGATCGAGGTCTTTCTTCGGAATCAAATAATATCATTGATTTGATTCCAACTATACATGATGCATTAATAGATTTATTAAAATCAAGTGTTGGACCAGGAACTAATTCGGATTATGTAGCTACGATGAATTCTTTAAGCCAATGATTTAGTTTATATAGAAAATACAATGAAAAAATAATCAGCAACGTGGAGATAGTTAGGGTTGGTAAGTATTATAAGAATCCTAATTAATTTTAAACTACTGTCTTAACTCCTTGTGAGATTAGAGATTTAAGTAAAAAGAGTGTTTAAAGAATTAAGATTTGTTTATATAGATACAATTTGAATGCTCTCAAGGGTTTCTCTCTAGTTAGAGTTGAGAAAAAGCTCAAGTCTATGTGAGAGAGTATATAAGAGGATTATTCTTAAGTGGGATAAATTAAAAATCTTGTAATTGATCCTATTGAAGAATTTATTTATTTTTTTTGTGGTGGATATAAGTGGGGAGTTATGGAACCATGTTAAATCTTATGTTAACTTCATGATATATTCTTTGATTATTGATCTTTAGGTTTATTCTTTTGAATTTGGTTTTGGTTTTTCTGTCTCCCTTCCCAATTGAAATTATCAAAATGATCTTGATTAATGTACATTTATATTTGAAGTTTCTATGGTTATTTGAAAAGTTGGTATCAAGTAATCCATGGTAAACTATTTAGTGTTCACGCAAGTATGTAGATGTTCTTTTACGTTAATATTAATTTATGTAGATGAGAGTTGGATGCCAACCTCTGAGCTGAGCAAAACAAACACTGGGAGATGGGTGCGGGGGGGAGGTGGAGCACTTGCTCCCCTTTCCTTTCTCCGTCTTCTCCCACAGCGAAGGAGGCCTGGAGATGCTACCTCTATGGTAAGTTGTTAAGCAAACTCTCCCTCTCTCTCTCTCGAAGCACGTAAAACTATCCTTCCTAAACTCTAGAGCCTCCTCACCAATGGATTATATATCATTGATATGGCAACAGGGATTCTTCTACTTTTGGTTCCTCACCGATGAAGAAATGTCCAAGGTCCCCTACTTGGCAAATGGTGGTTTGTGCGGGGTCTTTCCTTAGTTCTCATTTTGTGAAAGCCTAATTGTCAACCATTGCTTGAAAAAATCACATAGATACTATGAAAACCTCAAGAAGTGGGGGAGGGACTATTTACCATGATTTTGTTATCGAATGTGATGATTCATATAACCCATCCTCTACTTTTTGTAGGCATTGGTTTCTCGATCATGGGCGCTCAATGAGAGCGGTTGGTTGTGCGACAATGAAGGCATACAATGTAATACAATGGCAGAAGGATTAGCAATTCTTGAAGCCCTCGTTTATGTGGAGCACGAGGGTTTATGGATCCGTTCAATTCAACTAACATTGTCAACTATGTCAATGGCCATACAAATAGTCTCTGGTGTCTAAAAGTTATATAATCTCTGCATGATGAGCCTAAAGGTTATTAAGCTCAGCTTCATTCCTAGACAACTTAACACATTGGCTCATAATCCTGCAAAATTTGGATGCAGCCTCAGCTAATAACTGTAATGCTCTTTTTAAAGTGTTAATATATATCTTTAAAAGAAATTATGTAGTTGATATAATTATTATTGGAAATGACCTTATTGCCATGGTAACCCTCAAAGGATTTCTCCATAGAATCAAAAAAATATTGAAAAGTTTAATATTTATCAAGGTTGTAAGCAGCACATTCAAATAAATTAATTTTGGTCTTAATATATATCAGAATTATATTTGTCTCTTTACAATTATCCATGTTTGATGGTTATAAATTCTATCTCTAAATAAAAAGACTTGTTAGCTCACTTTTTTGTCTTATGATTATAAGCCCAGATAAAAACTTTCTAGATGCATCTTCTTAGTCAATTTACATCAACCTCAAAAACAATATAACTATCACAACAAATTGAAGTTTGTAATACTTAAAATAAACATCATAACATTGTCAAATTTTTTCGATAAAGAATAATCTTGATTTAACTTAGCATTATGATGCTAATTAGGGAGATTGATTTATTATGAGAAAATTATTTTTTTTTTAAATTTCGGATCTTATGTTTTTCTTGTGGTTTCTCTCATCTCTTGAAAGACAAAAGGATAACAAGGAGAATATAGGCTATAGAAGTATCACAGTAATCATATATGAACTTATCTAATTGAGATATTGTTTACATGATTTATGAGTTAATATTTCAAGTTCTAGCAGGTTGTTTTATGATAATCAAGAAGTAATATTGCATATTCAATAAACCACGTCACCAAGCATATTGAATTTGATTGTCATGTGGTTAGACAAAAGATTCAATCTAATTTTAGATTACTACTATATTTAATTTATAGTATTCTCAAATTACATATATTTAACTAAATCTAAACTATTTGGAAAGATGTTTTTTTTTTTTTTACATCTATATAAGTTGAGCTTCTTGAATACCTCCAATTTGAAGAGGAGTATTTAACATGATAATTTATTGGACAAAATCTAATAAATTAGGTAAAAGATTCTTCTAATTAATTAAGATAATATTCTTTTACCAACAATAACCTAATTTGTTTTTTATGATTAATTTACTATGAAAACCCCTAGTATTGGGTTTTTACCAAATGACATATCCTATAATTATTTTTTTTATCAAAGGGTGATCCTTTTTTTAAAAAATATTGATAATGTACTTGAAGTAGAGTGTTTCAAGTAGATCGAATATAAGTCGATTTGATTTGATCTGACCATCATAGCTCAGGTCAGATCGATTCAAATCGAATTGAGTTGAACATTATTGAATTTATGAACAAGTGTCCCAAGTATAATGCAAGTTTAATCAATGTATTTTTATCAAATCAATCTAAATTTATCCAGCAATTCTAGCACATTATTCTAAAATATTTAGTATTTTTTTTATTTTCTTTATGATTTTAGGGTGAATAAATTTTTAAATAGAGTAATTTTGGGTGAGATCGATGATCAAGTGTAACTCATTGAATTTTCATCGGATCATTCTAAACTTCTTTAGATTTACTAGAGTAAGATGATAATTTATTTAATATTTTTTATTTTTTATGAATTTAGAATGATTAATTTTTGAAATAGAATAGTTTTAGGTTGAATATGTATTCGAGTATAGCAGCTTGAGTATAATACGATTGTAACTCTTTAAATTTTCACCAAACCTATCTAAATTTAGTTTCAAGATGTAATATATTTAATATTATTATTTTTTATTTTCGTATGAATTTAAGATGATAATTTTTTAAAATTATATATTTTATGTTAAATTTGTGATCAAATATAATTCGAGAGTGATTTGTTTTTTAAGGTAAACTTTGAGGAGGAAGAGGAGGGGAAGAAGGAGGAGAACGAAGTAGAGAGGGGAGAAAACAATGGAATAGGAGGGGGAGGCGATGTTGTAGTTAGAGTGAGAGGACGAGGAGACTGGGATGGAGTGGGAGGAGGATGAAAGAGAGAGGGAGAAGGTAGTAAAATGAGAGGAGGAGACAATGTTGGAGTTCGAGTTGGAGGATGATAAGGTGTTAGTTTGGCAAGTCCCATATAGTCCCACATCAGGAAAAACAAGTTTGATATCTCCTGTTTAAACTATAAATAAGGGCCTGGGCTTTGAAGTCAGATGCACCACAAGAAAAACCTAAGTGTTTGCTTTGGGTTTAAGTCCACACTTAGTTAAATAGTTTGGGCTTATAGTTTGGGTTTTTTCTTGTTAAGTATTTTCTGGTGTTTTATGGCCTAGGAACATCTTCCTAGGCGTTTGTAATTTGGTGTTCTTGTCTCTCTTATATTTCTTCTCTGCTTTATTGTCTTTTTGGATTGCCAAATTACTTTTTTAGGTAAATATCCTGAGGCTAGCTCTAACAAATTGGTATCAGAGCCTGGTTTCGGGATCTTTTGGCAACGATGACAATAACAAAGATTGTCATCGAGAAATTCGATAGAAATGTCAACTTCGGCATGTGGCAACTTAAGATGGAGGCCATTCTGGTTCAAGACGGAGTTGATTTGGTACTACAAGAAGCAGAGAACATTCCAGATGGTATGACAAAGGAAGATTTTGTGGGTATGGATAAGAAGGCCCGAATCTCTCTGATGAGGTTTTACGAGAGGTAGCGATTTGGTATTACAAGGAGCAGAGAACATTCCAGATGGTATGACAAAGGAAGATTTTGCGGGTATGGATAAGAAGGCCCGATCAAGCATCATCCTAAATCTCTCTGATGAGGTTTTACGGGAGGTAGCTATGGAGACTATGGCTAAGAGTATGTGGGACAAACTTAAAGCCTTGTATATGAAGAGGACTGTGGATAATCGTCTCTACTTGAAGCAAAGTTTGTATATGCTTCGGATGACTAAAGGTACATCTGTACTCTCACATCTTGATAAGTTCGATTCCTTAGTTATGGATTTGGAGAATATAGATGCAAAAATTGATGACGAGGATAAGGCCCTGTTAATTTTGTGTTCTCTTCCCTAATCCTTTAAGTATTTCCGTGATACTATGATTTATGGAAAAGAAACAATTTCATATCAGGAAATTAAATCTGCACTAAAATCTAAGGAGCAAATAGACAGGGGTATCACTAGGGAAAGTAAAGGGAATCAGGCTGAGGGTCTGATTGTCAGGGGTAGAATGGATAAAAGAGAATTTGATAGTAGTAGATCTAAATCTAGATTTAAATCCAGACATAGAAATTTGGAGTGCAGATATTGTCATAAAATGGGGCACATTAAGGCTGATTGTTTTAAATTAAAAAATAAATTAAAGCAAAAGGGAAAAAGTGTTGAGAAAACTACTAAGTCCGCTGAAGCTAGTGTAGCAGCTGATGAGAATGCTGGAAATATTTTCTTTGCTACTGATGATAAGACAAGGTCTAAAAATGAATGGATTTTAGATTCGGGTTGTTCTTATCACATGTGTCCCAATAGAGATTTGTTTTCCACATATGAATCTTGTAATGGTGGAATTGTTTTGATGGGCAATAATGCCGCATGTGATGTTGTTGGTAAAGGCACAATTCGAATTAAAATGCATAATGGTATTGTGAGGACACTCACTAATGTTAGACATGTTCCTGATTTAAAAAAGAATCTCATCTCTTTAGGCACCCTAGAGGCTCTTGGGTGTAAATACACAGCCGAAGGTGGAGTTATGAAAGTTTCTAGAAGTGCCCTTATTGTTATGAAAGCTTGTAGGTCTGGTAGCTTGTATATTCTGCAGGGAACTACTATTACAGGCTCGGTTGCAGTCTCGTCATCATCATTGTCTGATTCTGACATCACCAAATTATGACATATGCGTTTGGGTCATATAAGCGAAAAATGTTTGAGCATATTGAGCAAAAGGGGTCTGCTTTATGGACAGAGTACTAGGCCATTGGATTTTTGTGAACACTACATTTTTGGAAAGCAAAAAAGAGTCAGCTTCAATTCTCCGGCAGTTCACAAAACGAAAGGTACTCTTGACTATATTCATTCAGACCTTTGGGGTCCAGCTCGTGTTCAGTCTAAGGGTGGTGCCAGGTATATGTTGACTTTCATTGACGATTATTCCAGGAAACTTTGGGTTTATTTTCTGAAGCATAAAAATGATGTTTTTCTAACCTTTAAACAATGGAAGGCTTTGATTGAGAAACAAACAGGTAGACAGATTAAGCGGCTTCGAACAGATAATGGCATGGAGTTTTGTGAAGGTGACTTTGATGAATTCTGCAAAAATGAAGGAATTGTTCGGCATCGCACTGTTAGGATGACACCTCAACAAAATGGTGTGGCCGAACGTATGAACAGAACACTTTTGGAGAGAGCAAGGTGTATGATCTCAAATGCAGGGTTGACAAAGGACTTTTGGGCAGAGGCGATTAATATGGCCTATTACGTTGTCAACCACGCTCCTTCTGCAGCACTTAACTTTAAAACTCCGGAGGAAGTTTGGTTAGGTACTCCTGCTGATTACTCTAATTTAAAAATTTTTGGGTGTCCAGCATACATGCATGTAAATGAAGGAAAATTAGAATCTCGAGCTAAAGAGTGCATTTTCCTTGGGTACGCTTCTAGGGTGAAAGGATACAGATTATGGTGTTCTGATCCCAAATCCTCAAAATTTGTAATCAGTAGAGATGTTACTTTTGATGAATTATCTATGTTATCTTCCAAAACGGAATCTACTATTTGTACAAATGATAGTGCACAGAAGTAGGTGGAGCTTGAGATTGGTAGTTCAGATTCTTTTCAGTCGAACTCTTCTACTCAAAGAATGCCAGTAGATGGTCCCGAGTCTACTAACGAAGATGATCTAGAGGAAGAGCAATATTCCATAGCCAAGGATAGACCACGGAGAGATATTCGACCACCACAAAGATATGCAAATTTGATTGCATATGCTTTGTCTGTTGCAGAAGAAACAAGTGAAGTTGGTGAACCTACTTCCTACTCAGATGCAGTTTCTTGTGAAAATTCCACTAAGTGGTTGATTGCGATGAATGAAGAAATTGAATCTCTCCATCGAAATAGAACTTGGGATCTTGTGAAGCCGCCTTCGGGTAACAAAATTGTGGGATGCAAATGAGTCTTCAAAAGGAAGGAAGATATTCCAAGGGTTGAAGATGCAAGGTACAAAGCATGATTGGTTGCAAAGGGCTATAGTCAGGTACATGGTGTTGATTTTAATGAAGTATTTTCACTTGTTGTTAAACATAGCTCTATTCGTGTTTTGCTTGCTTTAGTTGCCATGTTTGATTTGGAATTGGAGCAACTTGATGTCAAGACAGCTTTCTTACATGGTGAACTTGAAGAACAAATTTACATGGAGCAACCTCATGGATTTGAAGTTGACGGTAAGGAAGACCATGTTTGCTTGTTAAAGAAATCCTTGTACGGATTGAAGCAGTCTCCAAGACAGTGGTATAAGAGGTTTGATTCTTTTATGTTGAGTCATGGTTACACGAGGAGCATGTATGATAGCTGTGTCTATTTTCAAAAGTTAACTGATGGCTCTTTTGTGTATTTGTTACTTTATGTTGATGACATGCTTATTGCAGCTAAGAATTTATCAAAAATTCACACTTTGAAAATGCAGCTGAGTAGTGAATTTGAAATGAAAGATTTAGGAGCAGCTAAGAAAATTCTTAGCATGGAGATCAAAAGAGAACAAGGAGTTGGAAAATTATTTCTGACTCAGAAAAATTACCTCAAGAAAGTCTTAGAGAGGTTTGATATGAAAAACGCTAAGCCAATAAGTACTCCTCTTGCTAACCATTTTTGGTTATTTGCTGCTCAGTCACCATAGTAAGTTGAAGAGGAAGAATATATGGTACAAGTTCCATATTCTAGTGCCATCGGCAGTATTATGTATGCAATGATTTGTACTCGTCCAGATATTTCACAAGCAGTCAGTGTAGTTAGCAGATATATGTCTGGCCCGAGTAAAACACATTGGTAGGCTGTGAAGTGGATTCTCAGATACTTGCAAGGGACTTTAGATGCTTGTTTGGAGTTTGGAAAAAATCGTGACACTTTGGTTGGTTTCGTCGATTCTGATTATGCTGCGGATCTTGATAAACGAAGATCTTTGACAGGCTATGTATTTTGCATTGGTGGTTGTGCAGTTAGTTGGAAAGCTTCCTTACAACCTGTCGTGGCTTTATCTACTACAGAGGCAGAATATATGACAGTGACAGAGGCGATCAAAGAAGTCTTATGGTTAAGAGGTTTGTACGACGAATTATGTTTGCATCAAGGTGTTACTACAATTTACTGTGATAGTCAAAGTGCTATTCATTTGACTAAAGACCAGATGTATCATGAGAGGACGAAACACATCGATGTGAAGTTTCATTTTATTCGGGATACCATTGCTGAGCGAAAGGTCATTGTTCAGAAAATTCATACGAAGGACAATCCAGCTGATATGCTTACGAAGCCTCTTCCAGTTTACAAGTTCAAGTAGTGCTTGGACTTGATTGGTGTTCATTGTTGGTGATTGCCCGTTGGGGCTTTTGTGAAGAAGGTGGAACAAGTTTTGTTAATTGTTAACGTTGGGACATGTCAAGGTGGAGATTTGTTAGTTTGGCAAGTCCCATATAGTCCCACATCAGGAAAAACAAGTTTGGTATCTCCTGTTTAAACTATAAATAAGGGCTTGGGCTTTGAAGTCAGATGCATCATAAGAAAAACCTAAGTGTTTACTTTGGGTTTAAGTTCACACTCAGTTAAATAGTTTGGATTTTTTCTTGTTAAGTATTTTTCGGTGTTTTATTGTCTTTTTTTATTGTCAAATTATCTTTTTAGGTAAATATCTCTTAGGTAAAGCTAAGAGAGAGAGAGAGAGAGAGAGAGAGAGAGATTGAGGAGGAGGAGAGAGATTGAGGAGGAGGATAGGGAGAAGGTAGCGGAGTGAGAGCAGCAGCTATAGAGGTGAAATGAGAGAAGGAGGTAGAGTGAGGCGGAGGAGATAAGGATAATTTTAAAAAAATCAAAGGGTAATATGGGGTTTAATTAAATCGATTAAATACTTATGATTTAGTTGAATCAGTCTCCAACTAAAAAAAATCAATTCAATTCTGAAAAATCAAGCGAAACTTAGTAAAAAAATAATCACTATCTTTTTATGATTTTATTAAGAATATTTTGATTATAATTAAAAAATATTTAGTAAAGACCAAATATTTGGTGCCATCATAGTCAATAATGGCTAATCTATGTTTTCGATGAATTTTGATGTGAGGAATATAAGGATAGTATTTCAATATTTTGAAGGAGATATATTCAAACCGTCTTTAATTTTTAAGCCAAAAAAAATGTGAAAATTGGTTTATATTAAAAATATTGAAAACATACATGCAGATAAAAAAGATATGCTACTCGATAAAGATATATTCCTTTCATTCATCTGACGGAGACATATTAAAAAAGATTTTAATATTAGGTAAAAAAATATTATGAATCATAAGAACCATTATATGTGATTCTCTTCACTATAATATTATTTTATATTTATTCTTGATTGACAAAATCCATTGTATATATGGTCACACACAGCAGTATCAATCATTGCTTTCAATCATAGTAACCCATGGCCATTCCTTCATCTACCTCATTGCTTGATCTCCTTCGTGGCCCTCCGCTTCTCTTCCCCTATTCACCTCATCATCTCTCATGGTCTACGAGCAACAGCAGCCGCAGCAGCATGATCAACAGCGTGACAATCGTCGCAAGGAACTGCACGCAGTCGGCGGCGTCGAAAGAGTCGGAGTTGAAAGCCATCGTCGGCGGCGGAGATCAAGTCGCTTCGCGCCGAGATTCTCGGCGATCAATCAGGGGTTCTCCGAAGACGGTGACGACCACGAAGGATCGCTTTCTGTGGCGGAGTTGAAAGCCATCGTCGACCACCTAAAAGACTACGGATGGAGGATGAGAGCGCTGCGTTCAGGACTTGGGATTCAAGTGCATGTTAAAGGAATTGAGGGGCATTGTGAAGACGAGAAAGGAGGCGATGACATAGCTGGTGACAGGGACAAGAACAATGTGGCTGGTGAAAGCTCGGTAAAAGATTAGTTGCACAGAAGATTTATGACTACAAGAGATTTGGTCTGTCTACCCTGTTTTTGTGTTCTTTGTTTGGCTGTGAATTGACTTCATACTGTGAGAGATGAGTCAATTCCAGATTGACAGGTCAAAACTTGTTAATGATCATACTGTGAAAACTTTTGTTGGATAAAAGCTACGCAACTTTTTAGTTAGGAGACTGTCCATAAGATTAAACCTCCCCTGAAGTCTTAAATCTACAGTAGTGGGCAGGAGATTACATATCATTTTCACAGGTAACTTGAAAGCTTAATTGAGGAAATAGTTTGTATTTTCCCTTAAAAACACGGGTTGGATTTGAAGTCACTTCTTAGATGTCCAAAATATAGTGATCGAATTTAGAAAATTAGAAATCGCTGGATGCAATAGAAATTTCCAAGTCAAACCAATAAAAGAAAATCGAGTGTAATTACAATTTATTTTTATATTGTATAAACGTTGGATTGTGATTTGATTTCTACGAAATAAATTGTTGGAGAATTATTTAAAGAACAAACCGATGATTAATTTGATATATAACTTTGAAGAACTAAGTAATTAAGCCAAAAAAACATGAACCATATAATAAATACATTCAAATCCTATTTTTCCCAGAATTGGCAACTGTTGTTAACCGACCACGGCCATATCGGAGGCGGGGAAGCGGATCCAGGGCTGTTAACGAGCCGGGTATGAGTTCGATCGATTTGATCCGTATTCTTTTGATGACATTCTGATTCCAAATCTCGCTTCCACATTTACCACGCCGTCCTCTCCTCTTTCCTCCCTCTCGCCACCATCCTCCCCTCTTCCATGGCAACCTCCTCCTCCTCCTGCGATATCAAGTGCTAGATTGTGAAGAGGATTAGGAATTCAAATCGAAGAGAGATGGAGAAGCAGCAATCGATGGCGAAGCAGCCGCCATCGGCCTCGCTTTCCCTGCAGGAGTGGGAGACCCTCCTCGACGACTTCGGTTCCGGCTCTCCCGCCCGCTGCGCCCGGTGGCTGCCCCTCCCCCTCCTCGACCTTGCACTCAACGCCTTCCTCCGCCGCGACTTCGCCTCCCACCTCAAGCCCCTCCTCCTCCTCTTCATCGACGACCTCCTGTCCTCACCTGCCTCTGCCCCACCCCCCTCTGACTCCCTTCCCCCTCTAATCGACGCCCTCCGATCCCTCCTCCTATCCTCGTCCCCCTCCGCTTCCGACCCTTCTCCCGCTCCGGCTGCCTCCCTCCTCCGCGACCAGTTTATGGCCACCGCCGTCTCCGCTGCAGTCTCCTCCCTCGACGCCCCACTCGACGCTTCCTCCGCCGCTCTCCTCGAGCCCCTCGTGGAAGCCCTCCTCACAGTCACCAACCGCCCGAATCACGGTCCGGACCGCCAATCCCGCGCCGCTGCCTGCGAGTGCCTCCGCGAGCTCGAGTCCGCCTTCCCTTGCCTCCTTGCCGACGCCGCCGGCCACCTCTGGGCCCTCGCCCAGGCCGAGCGCACCCACGTCGCACAAAGCTACCTTCTTCTCCTCGCCACTGTCGTCCGTGACATTGTCCTCCGCCCTGGTCTTCTCTCCTCCCCAACCTCCATCCTCTCCACCTCCGTCCCCCTCGTGCCCTTTAGTGTCCCTAGCTGTTTCTTGTCTCACCCTTCTGCCGATCGTGACCGCGAGCCCTCAGAGGTGAACCTGAGGGAGATCAAACGGGTTCTGGGGTTCCTCTGGGAGCGGCCGCAGGCCCTGACACCGGCCGCCACCATGGAGCTGGTCTCGATCTTGACCAGCATCGCTGGCGCGCTGGAGCAGCACGTGCCGACGGGCGGGGCGCTCCTGAAGGTGCAGTTCTCTGGCCTGATTTACTCGTATCACCCAATCCTCTGCCATATCGTTCTCATGCTCTATTCCGGCTTCCCAGATGCCTTTGCTGGCGAGGACGAGCGCAACATCGCTCGCCGCCTCGCCCTTATGGCCAGAGAAGCCCACCAGCCCCTCGTGTTTCGTCTTCTCGCGCTCCACTGGCTGCTGGGCTCGCCTAGGCTTGGCAAGGGAAAGGACTCGCTTGCTCCCTTGGCGCCCAGATTTTACCCTGGGGTTTTTGATCCTCTGGCTTTGAAAGCCAAGAAGCTCGATGCTTTAGCGTGCATTGCAGCGAGTTTGGATAATTTGGAAATGAGAAGAAAGGGGGAGGAGGATGGTCGAAGGGCCTTGATAGTGAAGCTCTTTCAGGATGGGTTGGTTTGCATCTCTGCTTACAAGTGGCTACCGCCGTGGAGCACAGAGACCTCGGTTGCCTTTCGGACGCTTCACAAGTTCTTGGTTGGAGTCATCCCACATCGTGATGGTTGCTCAGAGGAACCTCAGCTTGTTTTTCTCATGGATTCCACCATATTCAGCACCCTTCAGGTAAGAGAGGTTCCTCTCCACAATAGTATCGTTTTTCCTTCAAGTGTATAAGTTCTTAATTTTTAATTACTTGACTATATGCAGAGTATGTTGGTAAATTTGGCATTGGAGCACCACGGTTTGGTTCTGGTCATTGGCATTTTTATCGACCAACTGTTGAAATGCAAGGGCCACCAGTCCGTAGGGGAGCGACTGCTCCAGAAACTCGATGAGCATTTGCTTCCGAAACTTGAGATGGGATACCGGTTGACTTCTTATTTTCCCATTTTTGAGAGGATTGCTGAGAATGATACCATTCCACCCCATGGTTTGTTAGAGTTACTTATGAGGCATATTGTTTCTATATCAGTGAAACATGGACCAAACTCAGGGTTGAGTTTATGGTCTCAGGGGACTAAAGTGTTGGGTATCTGCAGGATGATGCTTAAGCATCACCACAGCTCAAGGATTTTCCTTCCTTTGTCACGCCTTCTAGCATTTATTTGCCAATGCTACCCAGACTTAGAAGTTCGTGATAATGCAAGGTAATTACAAATTTCTATTCTGTTGGACTCATATCCAAGTTTTCGTCATTAATACTATCGACACCATTTTCAGGATCTATCTGCGGATGCTTGTCTGCATTCCTGGGAAGAAGCTAAGGCAGGTGCTGAATCTTGGTGAAGAGCCTTCAGGGGTCTCACCATCTCCTCACCCAGGCTCATTTTTCCAAGTTCCATCACCTCGCCACTCAGAAAACATCAAAAAGTCAGGCGGTGTCTCTTCTTATATTCATCTTGAAAGGGTTGTTCCACTTATTGTGAAACAGTCATGGTCATTAGTTATACTGAAATCAAACATGGAAGATAACATGGAAGCAAGTAATGTTGTAGGTATAAGTGATATCAGCATTTCTCCTTCTGCAGAATCAGACAAGGATGGTGAAATGAACTGTGAACAAATAAGTTATATTAAGGAACCACTGAGAGTGATGGATGCAAATGTGGCAGAAATTCTGGGAGTCCTCCGGAAGCATTTTTCATGTATTCCTGACTACCGACACATGTCTGCAATTAAGATTAGAATACCCTGTACACTAAGGTTTGAGTCTGAACCATTTAGCCATGTCTGGGGAGATGGTTCATCTACTCTTGATTCAGAAGAGGGGGAGACGTTGCCTGCTATGTATGCAACTACTATCACATTTTCATCAACAGCTAAGTATGGCAAAATTCCACCATGTCGGGTACCTTTTCTTCTCGGTGAACCTTTGAGAAACAGATATGATATCGTACCTGCGGGCAACAGCTTTGAGGAGGGCTCAAGTCATCATGCTTCAGTAAATATAGAATTGGAACCTCGTGAGCCAATGCCAGGTCTTATTGATGTTACTATCAAGGCAAATGCAGAGAATGGGGAAGTTATCTCCGGAAGGCTACAGAGCATTGCAATTGGCATTGAAGATATGTTTCTTAAGGCTAGTATACCACCTGATATTGAAGAGGATGAGGTGCCTGGATACTATTATGATCTGTTTCATGCACTATGGGAGGCTTGTGGTAATTCTGCAAGCACAGGACGTGAGACATTCCCTCTTAGTGGAGGTAAAGGTGCTGCAGCAATTCATGGCACACGATCTGTGAAACTTCTGGAAGTATTTCTGGATTCTTTGATCAAGAACGTTGAGAAGCACCTGGCTTCATATGTTGTGAGTGTCATTGGCGATCCACTGGTGAATATCGTAAGGAACAATGGAATTATTAGAGATGTTGTGTGGGAAAATGATGCTGAAGCTTTTGTTGCCCATGATGTTAATGCGCTGGTGCCATATTCTGAAAATGTTCCTCTTCAGCTCCCATATTTTGATGAACAGGGTGATGCAGAGAATCTTTCACTTGTCAGTAAGAGGACAATTGGTACCTTTATTATTTTGATATTCCTACCACCCAGATTCCATCTCCTTTTCCAGATGGAAGTAGGACATTCATCAACGTTGGTACGAATAAGAACTGATCATTGGCCATGTCTTGCATATATTGATGAGTACTTGGAGTCATTGTTTTACACATAGAAGGAAACAAACACAAGGACATATTCTGTAGTGCTACAACGATTCTATCTTGGCAAGCTTTGTCTTCTTAAAGGTCTGGTTAGATCCTGTGCCTAACTTGCTTATTTGCTTGTGCGTTATTGTTAAATAATTGCTCAGGCCCTATAAGCTTAATAAAGTTTGTAAATTATTTTGAAAGGCTATGGATTTACATCATTTTACTTGGTCTATTGAAATTAGAAAAGAATTCCCCTATACTATTTTTAATATGCTTTTCATTGATTTTTCTGACTTCATTATGGTTACAAAGGGCTTATAAATCTTCTTTATGGCATACACCAATGGCAAGCCAAACCATCCCTGGTAGCGCATATTACTTATCGTTATGGTTTTACAGAATTTATTGTGATCAATCAGAAATGACCCAGACTTCTAGTGCAGGCGTTATAGTTTACTTCTGTTGCATCTTTTGGTGCTAGTATTGAGAAATTAAATTTATCTGTAATAGGAATATGGCATGAAATGTTCCTATCCAATTAACGAGAGTTTGTGATAGAGTTATCTTCTTTTTTTTTTACCAAAAGCAAAAAAGGATTCATATTAAGTTATTAACCCAGAAACAGTGCTATTACAACTATAACTATGCACAAAATGACATGGAACTCAGGATGCCAATGGCCAGACCATACAACACCAGAATTTCGTAGACATGGCAAACTTCACAAGCCAATGTGCACTATGATTCTTCCCTAAACATATACAAAACTTTCCAAGCCTGAAATAGTTTCTGTAACTCTTTCACAGTTTTGACATAGTTTGAAATACACCATGGTGGTGTTTCCTCTCCATTGAGTGCTTTCACGATTTGCAATGCATCAGTTTCAACAATGATGCACTCAATGTTGTTAAGCAGTGCAGCTTCCAGCCCTTTCTTAATTGCTAGCATCTTGTTAATCCAACTATTGCCTTACTCCACAAATAGAAAACCTGCACAAAGACACATGACATTAGAGTTTCTAATCAGAAGATCAGCTCCACCATCTAAACTTTGAGGATTAAAAGCTCCATCTGTGTTTAGCTTAAACCACCCAATTTCAGGTCTACACCACTGCACCACAATTTGATATTTTGATGTGCCTCGCTCCTTTGTCCTTCGACATTACGTCCAATTTGTTGTTCATTATATATGAAACGGACCCATACACAATTGTAGAGTGGCCTGTCCTTATGTTATTAAAGAGAACATCATTCCTGGCCTTTAAAAATCAGCCAAAGGCAATGGGCAATCAAGGATCTGACTAAACTAGGATGCTTAGGTAAGCCACTCCCCTCCTTGAGCTAAGCACCCCACCTCTTTCCACTCCCCAAAATGAGATAATTCATAACCCAACTTATTACTAAGCATGGTCCACATCCTTCCAACAAATGGACATTCAAAGAAGACATGATTTTGATCATCCCAACCCTCATTACAAACATAACACACATGATCATGGCTGGCAAATACCCAATGAAGACAGCCTAACCGAAGTAGATAGCCTGTGATGTAAAAGTTTTCAACAAAAGAAAAGAGCCCTAGAGATAATAGGAAGTTTCCACAATTCACTCCAACATCCTTCAACCTCCCCACTAGATTGATCCAAATCTTTGATGTACCTATAGGTTAGTTTGGCTAATGGTTGCCCCTTTAGGTCAGTTCTCGAAATCCATTTGTCATCCTCAGGAGGAGGCACATCAATGTGGGAGAGAAGCCTGCAAATATTACCATCAAAGCATTGATCAAATAACAAATCATTCCATTTATTATCAAGCAGAAGGTTAGAAACATGCCAATGTCCATCAATAATAGAAACATTAAAAAATATTGGTTTAACGGCCAATGGAATGTTAAAGATCCAATTGTCATGCAAAACATTTAGTTGATCACCATTTCCACTAATTGGGTGAAATATAGCTTTGAACACGGACATATACTTATTAAAAGGCTTCCAGCACCACCAGGTGGACTTGGGAGCAGGTTGACTGTTCCAAGGAGATCCCCGACAATACTTTTGACTTGGATAGAGTTGTCTTCATGACTTACCCTTCCAGTCATTTAGTTCTTGGTCTTATGTATCCCTGCTGTTCTACTTGTCAGAAGAAGGTAATCTTTGTTGCTTCAAACTCCTCCAATTGAGTTCTTGGTCTTATGTCTCACCACTCTTCTTGTCAGAAGAAGGAAAGTTTTGATGCTTTAAACTTCTCCACACTTTGTCAAGGGCATCACTTGGTTATATCTTGTTTCCTCTTGTTTTGACATGGATGGTTTCTTCTCCAAGTAGAATTATTAATCACACAATTAAGAGGATTCTGTTTAAAATGTCACTGATCTAGTGATATAAAACTGGATAGATAAGACCAGGTGCTGGGAGTGTACCTGTTTCACAACCATCCTCCCATTTTTTTTCATCAACGAGTGTGGGTTTGATCTTCCGTTAGTCCTAACAGAAGTCGGTGAATTGATGTGGCACATTTACAAGGGAGGTGACTCCATTTCGGTTGGTTATAGTAATTTTTAAGCTCAGGACGTGTTGCTCTTCCTTGTTCTATGTTTATGTAGTTCCTAGTATTTAAGATGTAACTTTGCTTTTTGGCAGAACTTTATTCATCAGCTCGACTGAACGGATACCCATTTTAAATCCTACGCCCAAGTAGCTGCCAGCTATCTTATGGAGGCATCAAGGAAGTGAATTTGGGAGTGAGACTTGGTTCTTCAAAGCAAGAATCTGGATGGAGTATACCACTTGTAGTTGAGAAAGGTGAGAGGAACTAAAGTTGGATCTTTTGATTGTAAATAATGTTATTTATTCATTTGGAGGATGTACTTGTTCAGTGTTGTTTCCTTTGGAATGAGTCATAACTTGATCTTGTTTCCTTTATTCCTTTCGAGGGTCATATTATATTTAGGTTTTTGGTCTTTGCAATATGAGAGATACTCTTCTGTAATCAGCAAATCGGTTATGCTTGGTCTTTAGACAAGAAGAAATTGCGTAACCAGAAGCATCATCAAGAAAGTTGTTGCGTTATGAGATGCGTTCAACAATATCCATGTTGAACGGCTTTGTTGGATCATCATGAGAATTGTTTTCTTCTTATTCTTGGCTACGATAGAATTTAACTGGACATTTGATTGGCCATTAGGTAGTTGTCCACTATAAAATTCGTATACGGATCTTATTCTCTGGGTCCTAAGATCCACTAATTCAATCCATTTTTATATACATCCTATACAAACAACACTTATTATTTCGGGTTTGCTTATATGGACGTTTTCCATCATCCGGACTCTGACATAATCTATTGAGCCTTCTAAAATAACGTGCGTGTATTACATCATCTTAGATACGTGTAACGTTTGAAAATTTATTTTTCCTATCTGAATCTAATTTAACCGTATTTAAGTGGCGTTGATCGATGCAAGTACCAAAAATTTTAATTCATTATCGTGATAGTTAACTACACATACATGTGGACATTATGGTACCCAAACTTAAATCAGAATTTGATTTGGATATCGTTTTTATAATTCATTTAAAGCAGGGAGTTCGAACTTAATTTAGGGTGATTTCCCTTAAAAACTCTTTATTATTATTATTATTTTCTATTTTAGTTGTGCCCCTCATTTCAATAAAATATCCAAAATAACTCTTTACCAACTCCAATAGTTTTTTTTTCCACATCCGTTTTGAATTATTACAATGTGGCTCATTTATAATATTTTTAAGTAAATTTTATAGTATTTTTATTATAATGATCAAAATACTACAACATATCGATGTTTATCCCTATTTAGATGAATTTATTGCTAACTAATTATATATATTTATTTGAAATTGTTTATCACTTATAGTATTTTAGAATAACATTACAATGTTTTTATTGAGGTGCTAAAAAAAATAATTTCTACAAGTTGGTTATCGTTGTTCATAAACCAACTATTATGATATAATTTCTACTCTTGAAGTTAGTTTAGTTTACGAGTTCACTAAATATTGTAACAAATCAATACATTATAACGAATGATGAAAAATATTTTAAATATTATTCAAAAAAAATATTTTGAAAAGAAAAATAAAAACAGAAGCTTCTTCCCAGAAAAATAGTCCTTTAATTTAAACAGATTTAGGTAGAGTTCAAAATCCAAATCAACATTTAATTGGGACATTACCCGTCTCAAAAACACACAACTCCCACTCCGGAGAGGAACAACCAAACCTGATCCGCAAAGGGTGTGAGCTAAAAAATCCGACCCGTCACCTACTCGGACCAAAAGCGCCTTTTATCTACGCGTCTATACGACGGCTAAACCCTGCAGTCCGAAACCTAGCGATTGCTAATCAACAGAGTCCCCAACTCCACCAATGGCGGCGGCACTGCGTCGATCTCTAAGATTCCCCCTCTTCCGCCGCCGCTTCTCCGCTCACTCAACCGCCACTTCACCCACTCCCTCCTCCGATCCAATATCCGCCGCTAAGTCCGCCATCCGCTCCGAGTCCGACCCCGACCGTCTCGTCTCCCTCTTCGAGTCCGCCGCACACGACCCTTCCTTCTACGACGACCGCCAAATCTACCGCTTCTCGATCCTGAAGCTCGCTCGCCACCACCGCCCGGACCTCATCGAGCGCCTCCTGGAGGGCGCCAAGTCCAACCCCGACTCCCCTAAGTCGGAAGGTTTCCTCCTCCGCCTGCTCTCTCTCTACTCCGAAGCCGGCATGCCCGACCATGCCTTCCGCACCTTCGAGGCCATGCCTGGCCTCGGCTGCCGGCGCACGGACCGATCGCTCTGCGCTCTCTTGTCGGCCTTTCTGAAGAACGACTGCGTCGATCGCCTTCAGGACGTCTTTGATCGTGCCGCCGATGAGTTCGGGATCGCTCCGGGCATCGCCTCTTACAATGTCCTACTCAGAGCTCTCTGCTCGATCGACGAGGTTGAGAAGGCACGCGCCTTGCTTGATGAAATGCCTGATAAGGGCGTGGAGCCCGACATCATTTGCTACAACACAGTCTTGGATGGGTATTTAAAGAAGGGGGATTATTCTGGATTCGATGAGTTTCTCGAAGAGCTCAATAGGAAGAAATTTAGCCCAAATGTTGGCACTTTTAATTGTAGGATTGCTGCGCTTTGTGCACAAGGTAAGAGCTTCCAGGCAGAGGAGTTGTTGGAAGTGATGCAATCTAAAAGAATCCAGCCGAATAGGATTAGCTTCAATACCTTGATCGATGGCTTTTGCAAAGAAGGGAACATAGATTCAGCTATGAAGGTTTACGAGAGGATGAAGGGGTTCAAGAGGCCCGATGACACTGGTGTTTCACCCGATTTCAAGACATACACTACATTGCTGGAGGATTTGGTTGAGAAAGAAGAGTTTGGAAAAGGAGTAGAGATTTGCAAAGAGTGTTTGGAAAAGAAATGGGCACCGCCATTTGAGACTGTGAAAGGATTGATCGATGGATTGGTGAAGAGTTCACGTGTAAACGAGGCAAAGGATGTCATCTCAATGATGGGGAAGGGAATCAAAGGTGACGCTAGAGATGCTTGGAAGAAAATTGAAGAATCATTCTCCTTGTGAGGTGCGGAGTTGCTTAAGGTTAGTGGGAAAATTGACTGGTGAGCCTCGAAAAATGATGTGCTAGTTATGGATTGTTTTCCCTTTGGACTAGTGGAGTTGTATGTGTGCTTGCCGAGAAATCAAGAAACTTATGCTTTGGCTTTTGACTTTTGACCATCCAGTGAGGGATTGAACCATCCTCTTTATTTTGATGGCAATAAAAAATAACCTTTTTGGTTCTAATTTGAGTAGGATAATGCTTCATCCCTAAATCAAAGTATATATAACTGCTTCGAGTTGCTATTGGACGATGGGAGTAAATGGATTTGGCCACTTTGACTTGTTGATTGCATGAGAGACATGATAAGCTGCTTGAATGTATTATGCTTTGAACTTTATCTTCTGATATTTGACTAATCTATTTCCAAGGATGATATCGAAAGCAATACATTGATCTGATGATATCCAATCTCTGTTTAGAAATTTTTGTATTTCAATTTGACATCATCTGGCAACTTTTGTGAACCAATTGTTATAATCAGAGACCAAGAATTTTGTTCTAGCTTACTGTCAAGTAATCTTGGAGCTTAAATAAAGAAATAGTGATTTTGAGAGGTTTCCTGCCATTTGTTCCTCCAATCCTCATGTTTTTGATTCTCCCAATTCATTCTTTTGTCTTGTAATAAAATCATAATGGGTTAGTGCTCTTCCAGTTTAATTAGTGTTTGTTCATTTCCAATTAATACCCACATCAAGATTGAGGAGAGTTTTCCATGCAGTTGGTTTTCTAACATCTTTCAGCAGTGCTTTTCCTTCAGACTAATTAGTTCCTTTTATGCCTTTTGTGTGCTTGTCCGAGCAGCTTCTGCTCATGGCAAAACGGCGACTACGGCTGTTTTTTCGAGCCGTAGAAAGGGTCATGTTTTTTCGAGCAATAAGGTGCATTTTGCATTGGTTATACTTATCATTCCAGAAGAAATCATGTGGAGAACATAGCAAGCAACTTATCGAAGATCCAAGAACTGAGCAGAATATGGATTGGGATAGAATTTATGATCGAGTTAATAAGGATCAAATTTTCAGCTTGTGATTGCAAGGCTTTATGCCATCCTTAGATCTTATCAAGGGCTTTATCAATAAGAGCTTTATCTACCATAAAGTCTACACTGAATAAGAAAGTACATAGGGATTTGAATGACCAATTATTTTCCTTATGATAACAGAGAGATTTCTCCAACTATATAGCTGATGAGATTTTCTCAACTATACGAGAAAATCTCGTTACTCGGTTAAGAAAAATTCTCTCTTTCAACATATATAAATAGATATCGTATTAAATTAATTGACGTATTCTTTTTTTGTCTTTACGACTTCATTCTTCATTTTATCATGGTATCATATTAGTAAGAAGAGCAAGGCTTCGCCCTTGCTTCTAGCTAGCAACCACCGTCGTCGCAGCCACATTCCCGAGTGAGGTTTCATCCACCTCCCACCTTCCACCACTGCCAGCATCCGGTCCCGCCGCAGAAAACCTTCGTTCATTAACGTCAAAGCTATCTTTGGAACTATCAGCATCCTCTGCTCCAGTCAGTCCTACACCAGCAACTCTGCCAGCCAGATCACCTCCAAGGACACCACCCAAACCCCCTATAACACCACCACTTGATACATCGCCGACAACTCTACCATTGGCTCTAATCGCTCACCGCTCACCCACAGGATCCAATTCTCCTCCACCTCTATCATAAACTCTTCCTTCTTCAACCCTACAGCACAAAACACAATGGTCCTTCAGAGATCCACCTTCTTAGCCTCTCGTTCCTGCTCCCTTGAAGCTTCTCCTTGTCTCTGCTGGCGATACCACCCGAGGGCCCCTAATATTTTTTGGTGCTAGCTTCGGAAGTGCCACTATCAGCGCACCGTCCTCCAGCTTGGTGCTTATGGAGTCGAGATCGGCATTATCCGACAATCGAAACAAGCACTAGAACTTGCCGTAGGAGTGCTCCACTAGTGATTCGCTGCTCGCCACCCCTGCTTGACACATTGCAACTCTATTCAACTAGAGAACCATTTAAACAGAGCCCACACTCACAAAGCATAGTCACAGCCTCCATTTCTACCATCGACTATTGCTCCCTCGCCAACCAAAGTCTTCCGCTGAAGGTTCCATGTACTTCTTCCTCCATCGAAGCTTCACGACATCTCAAACTTCGACGGAGGCTCTAGGTTCGGCAAGAACATCCCCGGTGCCATCAGCTTCCCACTTCTGATCATGCCCCATCCCGCTCGAGCGAGAAAGGGGCACCTCATCCCCGACTTCACCATTGATCCGACGTATGCGCTCGTTTGAGGAGCCGCTGTCCACACTCCGGTGGTGAATAGAACCTCTTCCCCATGCTCTCTTCTTCTTGTTCATTGCTGTAGATTCCTATCACTGCCATGCTACCAAGGGTAGCCTCTACACCGCAATAGCATCACTGCCACGCTGCTAGGGGCAGTCTCTACAACACAATAGCACGTAAGGCGAGTGCAACTCTACTACGTCCTACTCTACCTTCTCTGATGTACTCGACCCGACTTCTTCGCCTCGACGAGCAGCATCTAGAACTATTTCTACTCCACTTGCTGCCCATCACTGCATCGCTACTAAGCAAAGTACCACAATGATCCTCAGCGACGAAGCACGCAACAATACTCTTCACGTTCTTCACCGCTCAAATCCCCAATCGCAGAATTGCTATACAGAGATCTACAACTTTACTTAATATACGCCTCCTTCAACAAAAAAACTCATTTGCCAGCAACCCATCTTAGGCAACCTTAGGCGACACTAATCTACACCAACACTTCTTCGTCCCTGATCACTGTCATCACTGCAGACTTCCACTTTGCTCTCTCATATTGGTACATTCTTCAATATATCCTCATCATCTACCTCTAATGCTTTAGTTACTGTTCCCGTAGAGAACCATAATATTTTTCCACATATAAGCCTTATCTCCATCAATGTAGCAACCCTCATCCCCTTCAAGTTATCCAAATGTGGTAATTACGCATCCTTGCGTGCTCAATTCTTTAATCTCCTATTTGACTATAATATACTAGGTTATGTTGATGGTTCTCTTCGTTGTCCACCAGCAATGCTCAACATCCTAGGAGCACCCAATCCAGTACCAAATCTGAACTAGAAATTATGGTTACACCAGGATCGTCTCATCCTCCAAACAATTCAAGTCTCGATCGCTGGATCCCTCGCTCCACTCATCTCTTCATGTGACACTACTGCAGAAGCCTGATGTAAGTTGCTAACCACCTTGACAAATTGTTTACGCACTCGCACTCGCATGAAAACAAAATAATACTTGAATTGAATTCTTTTCTAATTCTTTTTTTGTCAAGGATTTGAGCATGAGGGCATCCTTGGTCTGAGACCAGAATAAGGACAATGTTTATAAATGGCCATCAGTTCCACAGATAAAACAACCCACTGTTTACTCTTCAATTGTACCTCCAATTAATATGTGGTATCGTCGTCTTGGTTATCCCTCACTCTCTATTAAACATAAATTACTTTCTTGTTATTCTCTTCCTACTCTTAAAAATAATAGCATTATAACTCATTATAATGATTGTCTCAATACTAAAGTCATAGACTCCCTTTTGGCATATCCTCCATATCATGTTCTAAACTATTTGAAATTATTTATGTTGATGTTTGGGGCCCTGCCCCAATCGCTTCTTTTGACAAGTTTAGATTTTATGTCATCTTCGTAGATTATTTTACTAAGTACACATAGATATACCCTCTCCATCATAAATCTGAAGTTTCAACAATCTTCACCAACTTTAAAAAGTTGGTTGAAAACTTCTTTAAGTCTATAATTAAAACAGTTTACTTGGATGGCGAAGGTGAATATCAAGCCCTTACATCTTGTCTCTCAACCTGTGGCATCCACCTTAAGTCACCCCCACATACTCTTCAACTAGTTGACTCTATTGAACGCAAACATCAACATATAGGAGAAACTAGTCTCACACTTCTACATCAAGCCTCCATGCCAGCAACCTTTTAGTCTGTAGCCTTTCAAACTATCATGTACCTTATTAATCGTATGCTCACTTCAGTCCTCCAATACCAGTCACCATTTGAAAAATTATTTTTCAAATCTTCAAACCTTCAAAAACTCAAAGTATTTGGTTATTTATGTTATTTATGGCTACGTCTCTATGCCTCACATAAGATAACACACAGATCTAAGCCTTGCATTTTCATAGGATACTCTCTTGAACATAATGTCTTTAGATACCATGAACCCAAAACTCAAAATATATTTATATCACGTCATATTATTTTTGTGGAGTCTCCCTTTCCATTTCAAAACCATGAGTCTCGAATCATGCAAGTTACTCCAACAAATATATATATAACTGGAGTATACCGTCGATCCCCTCAAACAAACCTCTCACCACACCATCCAGTCCTTTTCCTAAGGATCCTTACTCTTTTGTTCTCCCGGTTCAACAGCTCTCCACTCCCTCCATTACTTCTCCCCTTCCTTCTTCAAAAGGTTCACCTGTTACTGAAGTAATGTCCTCAGAAACTCAACCACCTTATTTACCTCTATTGGACCTAGTGACACTGATGTACCTCAGCCTACCTTGACCCATGTCAATGCCTCTCCACCACCCATACCAATAACACAACCTACAGCTCCTGGACATCCAATGGCAACACGTTTGAAAAGTAGCATCTTTAAACCACGTCAGGTTCTTAACCTATATGCTATTATAAAATCGTCTTCTAAAATCAGTGAACCTACCACAATTACTCAAGCCCAAAAATCTCCACACTAGCGTAAAGTCATGTGTGAAGAATAGTAGCCTACATGGACCCTTATACCCTTTCATCTTACACAAAATATCATCGGGTGTAAATGAGTCTTTCGAATTAAGCGGAACCCAGATAGGTCCGTTGCTAGATATAAAACACGTCTAGTAGCCAAAGGATTTCATCAATGACCCGAAATTGACTTCACAGAGACTTTCAGTCTCATTGTTAAACCCACAACATTTCGGCTTATTCTAAGTTTGGCTATCTCCAAAAGCTAGCACTTACAACAACTGGATGTTAATAATATATTTCTACAGGGGACTTTAATTGAAGATGTCTTTATGCAGTAACCCCATGGCTTTATTCATTGTCAATATCCGAGACATATCTGCAAAATATAAAAAACCATTTATGGACTCCGTCAAGATCCAAGAGCTTAGTATACTAAACTTGGATCGTTTCTAACATCAACTGGCTTCATCAACTCCAAGTCTGATACCTCATTATTCCTATGATAACAAAATTGCAACATAATATATCTTCTAATATATGTGGATGATATTATTATCATAGGCAATGATCCCTTGAAGATTTAAGCATTTCTAAAGTAATTGGCTGATCGATTCTCCCTCAAAGATTTAGGACCCTTGAGTTACTTTTTAGGAGTGGAAGTAATATTTACACTCTCAGGTCTCCTCCTATCACAAAGAAAGTATATTCAAGACTTATTATCTAAGACAAATATACAAATGTAAAAGAGGTTGCAACTCCCATCTCTATTAGTGAATCACTTAAATTATGTGATGACAGCCCTCATACGGACTCAACTTAATACCAACAAGTACTTGACTCTTTACAGTACTTGGCTCTCACCCATCTAGATATCTCATTTGTAGTCAATAAATTATCTCAATACATGCACTAGCCTTCTACTATGCATTGGTCTGTGATTAAATGAATTTTACGATATCTTAAAGGGACCCTCAATCATGGCCTCTTTCTCTACAAATACACCCCACTTCATCTCCATGCCTTTGCTAATGCTGATTGAGTAGGCAATTTTGATGATAGAACATCCACGTCAGGGTATATTATCTTTTTTGGATCTAATCCAATCAGTTGAAGTTTTAAGAAGCAAAAGACAATTACACGGTCTATAATTGAAGTTGAATATTGTGTCATCGCTACCGTTGTTGCTGAACTCAATTGGGTTATAGATCTCCTCAAGGAACTCAACATTAGCTCTACCCTTACTCCTATAATATATTGTAACAATGTTGGAGTTACCTACTTATGTGTTAATTCAGTATTCCACTCACGCATAAAACACATTGTCATTAACTTTCACTTCGAGCAAGATCAAGTTGTCAGACATCAACTACGTGTCTTTTATTTACATACAGCTAATCAACTAGCAGACTTACTCACAAAGTCTCTCACTCGTAAACTATTTTTATTGCATCGATCCAAGATCGACATCCTTAACAAGTGCTTAATCTTGCGTGGGCATAATAATAAAGAGATTTCCCCAACTGCATAGCAGATGAGATTTGCCCAACTGCACGAGGAAATCTCGCTACTCAGTTGAGAAAAATCCTCTCTTTCAACATGTATACATAGATACCGTATCAAATTAATTGACATGTGCTTTTTTTGCCTTTACGACTTCATTCTTTATTCTATCACCTTGATCCCTAAGGTGTTACAAATATGATATTTAAACTAAGTTTCACCGTGTATGGTTAAAATATTTGATTTGGATTGGTTGACATTTAGGAAAGTCAGATTAACAAAAATAACTAGGATTTTAACACAAAATTTAGAATTAGCTTCGAAGGAAAGTAAAATGTTATCAACGGACATGAATTGTAAAATTCTAGTGCCCTTAATATTTAAAGGGATTTTCTGGTTACTATTGATAGCATTGGTAATCATAAGGAAATGTAGTTTCCATATTCATATAAAAATATAGGGAGAGAGAGGACATCTCTACCTAATTCCTTGTGAACTCTAAACTAGTAAGATTTCTCCCTACTAATTAAGTAAATAAAAATAGGAAACGAAATATAAGCCAAACACCCAAAGGATAAATTTGTCTAGAAAGTTCATTAGGCAAAAAATGTTAGTAATGATATCCTATGCAATAGAGTTAAGGACTTTTTCAATATCGCTTAAGGAGAATAAGAGGGATTTTGCTTTTAGATATTAAGAGAATATACAAGTTCATTTGTAATAAGATATTATCATGAATGTCTCACCCCTTGATGAAGGCAAATTATTCTTCATATAGTTTTAAGACTATTTGAGAGGATATTTATGTGAATTTTATAAATTAGGTTATAGAGTATGATCCCAACTATCAAGGAGAGAAGGAGAGGCATGGAACTTATTGAAAGAATTTAAAAGATTATCTTTAAGATCATTCGAGAATCTCCTAAAAACTCAACAATAAACCTGTTTAAATCTGGGCCATTTTCAGAGCCCATCTAGAAAATAGTATTTTTTGATCTCCATAATAGTAAAAGGTTGAGTAAGTGAACTATGATATGATCTATTTAAATATAGAAGAGGGGGGCAAAGTTTCCAATCAGGCTAGGAAATGAAAAGAGAAATTTTTCATAAATCAGAATATCAAGTGAAAAAGTGAAGAATAAATTTAGTATCCTAGTAAATAGAGTCATTAAAGTCCTTGATATAATGAATCTAGTTTTTACGTCTTTGAGAATTTAGTATTTCTATTGTCTTCATAAATCAATTGAGTTTTGACCTTAGTCCAATGTTTCAATTAGAGTTGTCTATTTATTTATGATAATAAATTTGTTTGAAAGGCACATAAGGCTAATACTCTCATGACCTATTGGACTATTTCTACTCCAAGTGAGCAATGTCCTAGATGGTGATTTTTATTTGGTGTTTAAATTTTCTATCATTAGAGTGAATCTAATGAAAAATGTTAGTTAGTGATAAGAAAATGAAAACACAAGTAAAAGTTAGCTTCCCTTCTTAGTGTACCCCGATGGCTAGCTTAGGTATTAGTGACAAAGATCTTGAAGTCTATGTTAAAGAGTCAATAAGGGTCGAACTTATAATCGTAGGAATTTCTCTTAGGCTTGGGGAGATGGCTCATTTTAACAAAGAGAGGTAAATGATCCTAGGAAGATAAATGATTTAAATATTAAAAAAAATTAAAAAAATTGATACCCAATAAGAATTAAAAAGGACGGTGTCCAATCTAGTAATAACTCAAGAAATAACAAATCATTTTTTACACCTAATATATTTCGAGCTAGAGAAACTAGCATCCGAAAGATTATTATTAAAATAAATTATTTGAAATCTAAGGCTAAAGGAAAAAATACGACAAGATGACCACCCATCTTTTCATCATCCAAAATATAATATTTATATCATCACACAAAAGCCACGAAAAAAAGGCTAGATCTAAGGAAGAAAACATTCTTCGTAAAGCACTTCGAACATAAGGAATGGTACTAGCATCGATTGTGGAAAAGAGCCACAAATATATACTTTCTTCCTTAATCATTATATCATTCGCTTGTCTATTTTTATACACCAGAGTGATGCTTTGAGTTTGTAGGGTTTTCATACAATCAATAGTCCCTCGAGCTAACCTTTAATAGCCATAAAGACCTCACATCATGATTGACCTACTAGTCATTGGTGTTCTATAAGTCACTTACATAAGTAATGATACGTATTCTTTTTGCTTATTATATTTTGATATTTTATTATTTTATATTACTTGTTACACACACACACACACACACACACACACACACATATATATATATATATTACTTGTTGTCCATAGATTTGTGTAATAGGAATTAGATTATGATGAGTTTACAATAATAAGAACGATTCACCTTTAAACATACATCATAAATAATCCTAGTCATAGATTACTTGAAAGAGACATCAAGATAACTAGATAGATTGGTGTTTTGTATATCCATCCATATAATGGAAGCAACTGATCTCATAGCTGTTCGTGTGGGGACATTAGGGCTATAGTGCATATGCTCATTGGAGAATGAGTTCACTGATTGATCCGCTTATGGAATGCTGGATGGTTAATGATACCTCATTGTTAGATAATGATTCTATTATCTCAATGGTGTACCTGATTCTTAGATTTGAGACACCAATGATTTCTTGTATGAGTACTCTACTCTTTGATACTAGACTTATAAGCTTGGAAATTCCAGATCTAGCACAGTCGGTCACCGGGAGTGACAACCAACCATACGAAGACTATTTAGTGTTGATAGAGGATTATCAACTCTTAGTGTCATGAGAGAAATATCTCATATGTTCTTACTCAAACAAATCCCTAGCTAGGGTCATTCGGATTGAGAGAGAAAGAGTTCTTTGGGAGAATTCGATTAGAGCAAGACTTGAGTAGAAATTGTATGTGTTTGATAACACCATGCCTGATATATGATCTCTTGGATATTAGATAGATAAGGGACTATAGATATACGATAATTGAGGACAAACATGTCCAAAGGATTAGATTCCCCTGTATCGTCCAGCGATTGTGGCGTAGTGGCCTAGTATGTCCATAGTTGGTGAGTTGAGTGAATTATTATAATTCACTAAGATAGAAGAAATTTTGACAATTATGATTCACGGCCAGTTCGATATTGGGCCTAAAGGGTCACACACATATGGTAGACATTGCGACAAATAGAGGTTCAAATATGAGATATCCGTTAGAGCTTTTTTATGTGGATCACCACTAAAGAGAAGGACGCTTAACATCCTTCATCCTCTCCTACAGATCTATAGGGATTTAGGGATATACGATCTCTCTAGATAAAACACAATCTTTCATATACGTAATTTTCGATTTTATAGATTTTGCGTATCAATCTTCGCACGATGACGAATACATCATTATGAAATTTGGAGATTTTTGTTTTCTGTTCTTCTGCTATGTATATGAAGTAGCCCTTAGATTTCCCTACATGACCAAGTTTTCACAAGGTGTAAGATTATTACTCCTGCATGTGAGTTTTAAGTAAAATAAATATATCTAAGTTATGAGTTAAAAAAAATTAAATAGAGTTTCTTTACGTTATTTTTTAATGGCACTTTTATAGTTCTAGAATAGAAGATTTAAGGCATAATTAAAAGGAAGAAGAATATATTTTCTTATGTTTTTATTTGATAGTGAAAAGAGGAGGAAAAAGATTTTCTTAGTTTGGGCATCACCTTTCTTTGAGGGAACATTGATTGAGTTTAACATTCCGTTCTGGGTTAGATTCCTAGGTAGTAAGTTTACCCATAGTCCTGGCATAATCTTCAACCACTCATTTGAAAGCTTAAAACATTTTCCCTATGAGTTTGTTGAAGGAGAAAGATGAGGCCCCGGGTGAGAGAGGAGCTTTAGGAGCAATAGCCTCAAAAGCAAAATCTTTTATCATTTCTCACAAGACATAGGAAACTTATCTTAGTGGCGATAGAGTTAAGGATAATGAAAGGATTTGAAATACTTAGTACCTTTTCCCACCTTAGAGGAGGTGCATTAGGAAAAACCTTTGTTCTTGATAGTAGTAGTATTGTCTCTTGCCTTAGAAGTCACATGATGGGAGACTTATTCATTATCTAAGACAGATCCTACCAAATTAAGGTCATTAAAGCTTCTACTACCAAGCATGCACCATGGGCAAAGGAGAATGCAATGTTGTGTATGTGTATATGCGATCCTGTAGCTCCAAATGTGTTACATTCATGAAAGTAGGTTGGGGTGTGTTTTGCGATAACGAATAATCAAAGGGAGATTGATCCAACCTAACCACTTGCTTTCTTTATGTGGGCTGCTTTTGGACCCGATTCTCAACAAGAGTTTGAAACTCTAGGAAAAGTTTTAGACTGTGACTCTTGGACACTAGGCTAAGGGGATTGGATGCATGGGATAATTCTACGACTGACTCTTCTACAATGAAAATAGATATTTTAAGAATTCTCAAAGTATATGGATTGAAATAGGAAGTTCCTCTCTTTAATCCATAGGTCCTAAAAGAGAGATTTATTGAGATCACAGATAACACAAGCATGACCGAACTCCCTCTAGAATGGGAGAGGGTGACTTCATTGAATTTGAGAAATTGTGCTATTTTAGATGCAAGCTGAAAAAGAATACTTGGCTGAAACATTTCATATGGTAGACCAAAAAATTGGATCTAAATAGAAATTTTATCGATTTTCTCATATAAAGGTTAGAAATTAAGTTTCCAAAAAATTAGGGATAAATGAAGCATTTTAAAGAACCATATAAACATCCTTAAAAAGACCAACCTATGAAGTGGGGGATAAGAATGTGAGGAAGGCTTATTAAGTTTGTTTAGATCGGGGAAAGGAGATGATGAATTATGGTTGGGAGGTTTAGCGACCAGAGCATCAGTCATCGATTATTATGGTGTGGACTCTTAGTGAAGCAAGGAATCAACCGAAAAGGGAGGAGGGTTTCTTGGGGATGAGGGAGAGGAGTCTCCCAAAGATAGAGAAAAGGGGTTTGGAGGGGCAAGTGAAGAAGCATGGAGGGTGGTTGTTCTGGTGAAAAAAGTCATAGAGGACAATAAAAAAAGAATAGACATATTGAGTGGATGAGATATTAATATATTTTTTCTTATAATAAAAGAAATATCTTTTAAAAATAACTCAAGTAAATAGTTAATATTATTTCACTTCTTAGAGCTAAAATAGCCTAATTAGTGTACTATATCAGTTGATGATTTCAGTCAATATTTTGTCATCAACTTTTACCAAATTTAATTGGTATGTAATCCATCATTTTTTTTTCTTATCTAACCAAACCCAAATTAGATCCAATTAATATATATTTCATATCAAACAAATTTATTCATAATTCGGACATACATAATTATATTTTTGCCAAGTCTAATTTCAAATCCAAATTGATCTTAATTATGATAAACTCTTAATCATTACCCTACACAATCAACTGATTTATTAATTATGTTTTTTTGTAAATTTAGGTTCTAACTACGATCAATTGACTTAATTAAGGCTAATTTTGCTATAGTTATATTCTAATTTTTTCAATTGGACCCACTAAAGACCTAATTGGGTTTAACTGCATCATTAATTGTGTGTCTCAATCCAAGTTTTCGTGTCTAAAATTGTGGATTGTAGCACGATTTATGAGAGGGACGGCGACTCGTTGAGGCATTATGCTTTGTGTGTCACTGTACGCGCTGAACATTGGGCCCTCTCGGCGATGCCCGCCACCTTTTTGACGCAATGCCTAGCGCCTCCACCATCCACATTGCCATAGCTTTGTGTGTCTCAATCCAACCTTTACGCAGCTTTGTGTCGTCACAAATCCATATCGCCGCCAACTCCGGCGCCTCCACCATCTCTAGCCTCGTTTGGTGTAGTCAAGCTGTGCTTCTCGAGATACTCGCAGACAGCAGAAGTTCGAAGTTGTCGAGTGATAGATATCATCATTGAAATGCCATATAGTTCCGAGCAATGTCAGGAACGGTAGTGTTGAGAAAGACCTCTGGTACTTTTGTCTAATGAAGAGTAAGTATTGCTGCTAATCTATATGCCTATCATAATGTTGTGCAATAAAGACCTTAAGAATTTTGGTTTAACTTAATGCAACATTGGATGTATTTTTCTTTATTATTTTAGAATAATGGATGGTTTGTCCTATAATTTGCACATAAAAGTTACAATACTTAGAATAATGGCTCTCACATCAAGCTTCATGATTTTTGTCAAATACCCAAGATTGTGTCCCAAATGTATCCATGAATCAAATTATTGTCTAAATCTCTGATTATATACTTTCAATTCCAAATATGATGATGCCATTAGTGGATATTTATGATTTGTTAGCTTCTTGTATATACATGTTATGTTGTGGTAATTCACCTTCTCACAAAATTAGATCTTCTTTTATGTAAAATATGTAGCCGATCCGTTTCATGTGTCTGTACATAGTAACACCATGTCATCACCCTGTCAACCCAAAAATAAAAGGTGTCCCAAGATTTGGAGCTTAAATGATGTGGTTGTCAACCAATATGCTATTGCTTTATTAACATATGTTTCTAATACGTGTAGGATAAAGTTTCACATCATATTTTGTGTAGTTTCGGAGAATGTTTTGGTTGGATTATGGCCTACATGTTTGTATTTCTCTGCTTGATATATGTTGAACAAGTGGAGGCTGCCTTGAAGCACAGAAAGACTAAAACTGCAGGTTTATATCTAATCCTTTAATCCTCTAGGTCTAGCTAGTGATTTGACTTTAGTGTGCTTCAATTTTTGGAAGAATCACATGATCTGCCTGGTGCTAAATGCATAGCACATCAAGATCATTTAGTAGAGAAGAAATCTAGAACTTGCCGCATGCATTGTGTGTATTATTTATTCATCATCTACGATTATATGTGTATTTGTAGTATACATATATTGTTTCTATATTTTTTATATAGCTCTATTATGATAAGATTAATTTAAATAATTAGGACTAGATGAAATAAAAGATAAAGAGTATAGATTAAAATAAATAGATGAGGGTGAGAAGATTTGTTAGGATATGATGGATTTCTTTATTATTGTTTAAATAAAATTATATTTTATCTTTTGATTAATATAAATAGGTGTTTTTGGATTAATACAAAGAACAACATATTGGAAGTATTCATCAACTTTTTTTTTTTTCCCTTCTCTTTGAAGTTTTATAAAAAACCAACAAATATAGTATTAGGGCTTAGTTCAAAGAAGACTAACAAGAGTATGCCGATTATAAAAGAAGAAATGATTATTAGATAAAAAAAAAGATGATAAGCATTGGAGTAAGTATTTTCAATTAATTTTTTTCTATCATCAAAAGTAAAAATTATGAGCAGTTAGAATGAGAGCTTTATTTATTTCATAAGAATTATGAAATTTAATAAAAAATAATTTATCAAATATGATATGCAGAATCCTAATATTACTGAAGATCAAAAATATCAAAAGAATGAGAATATGCATAAAGATGTAAAAGCTCTCTATATACTACATAAATAATAGATCAATCCCTATTTCCCCAAATCATATTAGCATCAATATCAATAGACACCTAAAAAATATTAAAAAGTATGTTTTGAGATATAGATAAGGTAAAAACTTTATGGATTTAAATTCTTCGATGTGAATTTGGACCTCTTATGATGAAAGATTCTGAATCTATCATCACTGATTTTTTTTCTCAAAAGTTTCTTCTATTGTAAACCAAATGAGGTCTCACGGTGAAAACCTAAAAGATCAAACAATAGTTGAAAAAGTTTTATGGAGTTTATCTCCAAAATTTAATATGATTTCTACCATTATAAAAAAAGCTAAAGATACAATTATATTAACTATTATGAATTAATAAACTCACTTTTAGTTCATGAACAAAAGGTAAATAGATCTTCAAATGAAACTTCCAAAAATACTCTTCAAATGAGATAGATTAGAAGAATGACAAAAAGGAAAATTCAAAAATCAGATTTTAAGGGAGAGGTCAAATGGTAAAGGTCGTTGACGATCTAACACTCAAGGTAGGGGATAAGATTTATCAAATGAGGGTCAAAGGAACTCCAATAAAGATAACAAAGAAACTTGTCAATATTTTTATTTAAAAAAAGACATAATAAAAAAGATTACTAGTATAAAAATAAAAATCTAAATATTCATCTCTTCTCTAATAATAAAAAAATATGACCATATTAAAAAAGATTGTTGAAACAAAAATCAAGTAAATTATCATGAAGAAAATAATAGTAAAAAAGGGATGAAGAAAATATTTTTATGGCATCTAATGAAAATAATTTTTGATCTATTTAATTTTTGGATAGTGGATATAATAATCATATGATAGGAGATAAAAGCTTATTAAAAATGCTTCATGATTTAATCAGATCTATAGGGCAGATGAGAAATAACAGTGATGTTTATGTGGAAGGGAAAGAGACAATTGCTTTGAATACCAAATTTGATTAAAAAAAATTATTTATAAAGTGATATTTATTTTTGATTTAAAATAAAATCTTATTGGGGACAATCGATGAGAAAAGGATATTATACTATTTTTATGATAAAAAATATTTGATTTATGACAATCAAATTTAAAAAAATGATAGCAACTATGAGGACTACAAAAACTAAAATGTTTCTCTTATTATTTTCAAATTTCTCCTTACATGCATTAATTGTTACTATTATTAATGAATCAAAATTATGACAAAAGATATAATGATCTAAATTATGGACTAAAATTATTAAATTAAAAGAATATAATAATTGGTTTGCCTAAGATTAAGAATAAATATACTATTGTGAATATTATATTTTTTAAAAAATAACTCAAAAATTTATTTCAAACATGTCATTCTTGGAAAGTCATAAAAGGATTGGAACTTGTAGATATTTGTGAGTCTATGCAAATTATCTCATATCGTGGAAGGAAATAATTTTGTCATTTATATATAATTGCACAAGGATGATGTGAGTATATTTTTTAAAAGAAAAAGTTGAAGCTTTCTATATTTTCAAAACTTTCGAAGCATATGTGAAAAAACAAAGTAGTTATTTTATTAAAACTACGAGTGCTACTAAAGTTTAAATTTACTTCCAATGATTTTTTATTTTTTTAAGAACTTAAACATTCATAGGGAATTGATTACAAGTAGAAGAACCGAGTTGTAGTTAAGATTACCAAGTGCATGCTTAAAGAAAAACTAATACTAAAAGACTTTTTGAGCAAAAGCTATGAGTACAATTTTATATTTATTAAATCACTTTTCTATTAAGATAGTATAAGAAAAAAAAACCTGTGAAGCATGATTCAACAAAAAGTCATATTTTAGTTATTTAAAGGTATTTGGCTGTGTTGCTGGATAACAAAAATGTTAAATTCTTATTTTTGGGATACAATAGTAAGATAAAAGGTTTTAGACTTTATAATCATATAATTAAGAAATTAATCAATTTTATTTTCGATGAAGAAAAAATTTAAAACTCTAAAGTAGTTAAAATTCTAATTGTTATAAAAGAAGAAGTCGATAAAGCACATGATACATTGTCTATTATTAATATCTCATATGAATCTTCTTATATTTTAAATAATTTTAATTCAAGTTATTCTAGTGATAAAATACCTTTAAGGAAATTTAAAGTCTTTCACAAATATATCAATCTAGTGATTTTGTATGTTTTGCTTTAAAACCTACTTATTTCCTACTTATTTTGAAGTTGTAAGTTAGAAGGAAGAATATGTGCAAGTAGTAGATGATAAACTGCAAGCTATTGAAAAAAATAAAACTTGAAAATTAGTATATTTGCCTAGGAAACATAGCAATTAGATTTAAATGGATATGCAAGTTAAAATTTAATGCTGATAGTTAGTTGAAAAAACATAAAGCTCGCTTAGTTGTTAAAAGTATACTAAAAAATTTCATGTATCGATTTTTTATAAACTTTTTCTCCGATTGCTAGAATTGATATAATGAAAATACTATTAGCATTGATAGTTTAGAAAAAATGATAGGTTTATCAATTTAATGTTAAATTAGTCTTTTTGAATAGAAATTTGTAAGAGAAGTTTTATGTAAAGCATCCTGAAGGATTTAAAATTAAAGGACCAGAAGATAAAATATTTAAATTAGATAAAATATTATATAGTTTGAAACAAACACCTTACGCATGGTATAACAGAATTGATAAGTATTTTTCTCAACATAATTTTAGAAAAAATTTAAGTTAGCCAATTATATATATATATATATATATATATATATATATATATATATATATATATATATATATATATATATATATATATATATATATAATATATATATATATATATATATATATAAGCTCAAAGTATGAAAATTTTCATTATCTATTTACATGTGGATGATATGATTTATGTTGAATCTCGGATTTTGATGATGAAATCAATTGATGAGTTTATGATCTGATTTACATTTAAGTGATGTAGGAAGCTTCAATCAAGGAGAGACAATTAAAGCAGGAAGAATCATGTTGTGCTAGAGAAAAACATGTTAGAAGATTGGACGTCAACCCAAAGGATCGATCGATATACCAGCAGAAGGCTTCGGGCCAAGAAAAGCAGAAATTGCGCTAAGGAAATCAGAGTTGCGGAGGTCAATTGGCTGATTGGGCAATAGGCTGCAAGAGAGGATGATACGCCAAAGAATCGGATGAAGCATCAAGGAACCAATGACATGCCAGATAACATTTGATTCAAGCTTTGTAATAATTATCTAGGTCAAAGTACGTTTTAAGTGTATAGGATTAATTATAATAGCGATTAAGACATAAAGCAAAATGAAGTCCCGAAGTCAAGAACGAGATTTCGTTAGGAGTTCGAGAGTTCTTCGGAAGTCCGGATGTTCGTCGAAAGTTTTACCAGAATTGACCGAGAAGTCTAGGAGCTTGCCAAAGAAGCTCGTTGAAACTCACCAAGAAGATCATCGTGAAGTCCAGAAGCTTCCCGAGAGATCATCGAAAGTTCGCCGGAAGTTCACCGAAAGAAACCTAGACTAACGAGACTTGATTTGCTTAGTATATATCTTAAAATTCATAGTTAACATATAATTGTGTTGGAATTAGACCAACTCAATTAGGGGCCAATTGGACCCAAGTTTGGGCTGTGTTGGGCCAAGTGAAAGACCCAAACAGTGACCCAACAGGTGGTACCGTCGATGGCTCAGTCTACGAGACATAGTCTCCAAGATTGTGTCGGGCGGTGGTACCGCCCAAACACAGTCTTTTAGGTGATGGTACTGCTAGTACCCTAAAAATTAGGGATGAGACACTTTTAGGCTCTAAGTTTGAATCCACTTGAAGCCTATAAATACTCTCTCATCCCTGGTTAACAAATATAAGAATTGAGAGCAAAAAGAAGAAAAATACTATTGTAATTTTGTGAGAACTCCTCTAAAAGCTCTAAGTGTTAGTGTAGTTTAAGAGTGGAGTAAATGGAGGTGTAAAGGTTCTCTCCTGAACCTGTCAAAAGGAGAATCATGTGTAAAAGGGTAGTTGATCTTCGCCCATTAAAAGAAGAGTGTTAGTGGATGCCAGTGGCCTCGACGGAAGAGGAATCGGGAGTGGATGTAGATTACGACAACTAAACCACTATAAAATCTGGTTTGCATTTCTGCTTTACTATTTACAATTATTGCAAACTATCATACTTCCTAATTACTTTAGCTGCACATTCTTATGAACGTGTTTCAAGTTAATATCTTTTTAAAAATTGATTTTAATCGAATGAAAGATTTTCAAACCAATGTAATTTTATCCGCTGCACTAATTCACCCCCCTAGTGCTGACTCGATCCTAATAGTTGGTATCAAAGACACATTTTTTTCTCATTTGGTTTAATATCTAAGAGAAATGGCTCTTTTCGGATTTCAAGAGAGTCACTCTATCCTTCGTCCTCTCATATTTAATGGGACGAACTACACATATTGAAAAACTTGAATGAGAGTTTTCTTGATTTCTTTATATTTCAATATTTAGAATATCATTAAAAACATATTTCAAAGGTCTTCTCTTCTATTAAATGATTGGAATGATTTGGAGAAGAAGATTTTTTTTTAAAATGCTAGAGCTCTATTTTGTGCCTTAGATAAAAATGAATTCAATCGGGTTTCTACTTGCGAAACGGCTTTTGACATTTGGGACACTCAAAATCACACACGAAGGTACTAGTAGAGTAAAGACTCTAAAATAAATATTTTGATGCATGATTTTGAATTATTTCATATGGAACCAAGTGAGACTATTAGAGATATGTACGCTCATTTTACGGATGTCATCAATAGTCTAAAAGCTCTCAGTAAAAGTTTTCGAATCTTAAACTTATGAATAATGTTTTATGATCACTTTCTAAAAATTAGGATTCGAAACTAACGACAATACAAGAATCAAAGAACTTGAACCATTTTCTAATTAAAGAACTTATTGAGTCTTTGATGACCTATGAAATGACATACAATGTACATGAAGAACTCGAGAACATCCTTCCAATGAACATGAAGGATTTGACACTTATAACTCAAGATGACCACTCGAGTGAAAGCTCAAGTGATGATCACTTTGAACTTCTCACAATAAAACTTAAAAAATACTTAAAACAAGAATCAAAAAGTAAAAATGAACTTAAAAAGAAGAAGTTGCCAAAGAAGTAGAAAGTATTTAAGGCGACTTGAAACGAATCGAGTTCATCCGAAGATGAAGAACAAACCAACAAAGATGATGTGGTAAATTATGCCTTAACGGCTTTTGATGACAAGATAACCAAAACCCCTTTGTTTTATTTTGAAATTACTTGATGCATTTCATATGTTGTTTTTAAATTAGTATATAAAATAAAAAAAATAAATAAATAAAAGGGGATCATGCTTTTCTTTTTCTAGCTAATTTTGAAAATGATAATGACAATTGCATGTTTTATGAAAATATAACAAAATGTTAGATTTAAATCTAATGATTAATCCTATGTATGTTTTTAAGAAAAAATAATGTGTATCTAAATTGATGATTTCCAATTTTAATTGAAAATGTTTTATGAAATCATGTTTGATGATTATGCTTAATGAGTTTATATTTCAAAATTATGCATGATGATTATTGTGATTAATGGCTTATCGATCTTTGTCATAATAAAATTTATTTTTCCATTTTAAATGTTGATGCATGTTTTGATTTGACTAAAAAACTTGGGCATGCTTGTAAGAAATCAAACCACATAAATTGAAACAACTAAAAAGGGAATGCATTTTGAAAATTTCTTTGTCACTATCTTATCAATTTTTTAAAAAGAGATTAATGAATCTATTTATATTTTAAATTTTTGAAAGTGATTTTAATGATTTTGATTATTTGAATTTGAATGAGTTTTTACCTATATCGTGATTTTGATTCCTCGAAATTATAGCTTAAAATCTTTTATGAATCAAGATATCTTATTATGTGTTCTCATATTATTTAAGAACAGATTTTTTTTATGAATCATGATTTTTTGAATTATAACTTGAGATCTTTTATTAATATATAAATTATGATCTTGACAACTTGAGATTCTTATGAATCAAGATAGTTTAATATGTTTCTTCTTTTTGCTATCCAAAAGAATCATAATTTGTCTCTTGATATTCATAATTTGTCTTCATGAATTGTATACCTCATCACCAAGTTAATTTTTCTTGATGTATTTCATGTGATGATTTGAAAATTGATGTAATGGAAAAAGTTTTGCACATTAAGAGAGATAGTTTTGCTAGCGTGGATAAATTGATGTAAAACTTACTTGATATGCTTTTAAACACTTGCATTGTTGAATGATTCTCCTTTTTGCCTATGACAAAGGGGGAGAAAATAAATTATGAATGTTTGGGACCAACAATCATGAAGTGATAAATATTTAAAAAAGTTAATTTAATATTTGGTATCATGAATGCTTTAGTATCATGTATGAGAGAAATGATGAATGTTTGGTATCATGATCAAAATATTGATTTAATGCATGAAGTGATAAATGCTTAAAAATTTTAATGTCTTAATATCATGTATGATATGCTCATAGTGATGATTGATTTATTTTTGGTATCATGCATGAAGCAATGATGAAAAGTAATGGTTTGAAATTATGCATGTTATATATTGAAGGCTTGAAACTGGTATCATGTATACCCAAGTAATATTGATTTGAAAATTTATTGATTTAGTATCATGCCCAACATGATAATGATGATGACTTTGCATTTCTTACAAGAACACTTTATGGGTTAAATTTTTTTTTTTTTATCCAAATCATGATCTTGATTTCTCGATATTTGATACATAAGATTTTTCTATGAATCAAGATCTTGTTTTTGAATTCTCATGTTTCTTTTTGTTATTTACTAAAAGAGAAAAGAATTACAACATTGTATTCTTCCCTTCTATTTGACAATGACATAGGGGGAGCAAATCTTGCTAGCTTGTTATCTTGCATTCTTTTTCAAAAACTTGCTAGCCTTCATACTTTAAAGAGAAGTAACACTTGCCAAATTGCTAGCTTGCATGTTATAAAATGATATAAAATTTTGCTAGATTGCACTTTGCAAAGGAAGTAAAAAATTACACTTCTCAAAAGAGAAAAAATATGTTATCTCGCACATTTAATGGGAGTTTGCTAGCTTGCTAGCTAGCTTGCATACTTCAAGAAGAAGCAAAAAGTTACTAGTTTGCACATCATAAAGAGAAGCAAAAAGCTTTCTCATCTCAAAAGATGCAAAAATTTTGTCAACTTTCATATATGTAAAATTTGCTAGCTTGCATGTTCCAAAATTATATAAAACTTACTAAATTTACTAGCTTGCAAATTGCATGGAGAAAGAATTGCTAGAAACGCAAAAATGCAAACTTGCACATTTCAAGTAGATGCAAAAACATGCTATCTTGCATATATCAGAAGGTGTAAAAATTTTACAAAATTTGCTAGCTTGCATGATGATAAATGCAATGATTTGAAATTATATCTCAAAAACTTGCTAGATGCACTTTTCCTTTTTGTTGATGACAAAGGGGGAGAAGATATGATGATGAGTTGAATCATGTATGGTAGGATGTAATATACTTTGATATTTTGATAACATGATGATACTTATAATAATGATCATACATATGATGCATACAATACTCATGATTTTATTATGATCATATATATGATGATGTGAATCATGTTGAATCTCGTATTTTGATGATGAAACCAATTAATAATTGTTTATGATTTAATCTACATTTTGAGTGACGCAGGATGCTTCGATCAGGATGAGACAATTAAAGCAGGAAAAATCATGTTGTGTCGGAGGAAAACATGTTAGAAGATTTGATGTTGAGCCGGAGGATCAGTCGATGTATCGATAGAAGGCTTCGGGCCATGGATTCGAGCATCGGGCCAAGAAGAGCGGATATTATGCCAAGGATATCGGAGTTGCAGAGTCAATTAGCCAATTGGGCAATAGGCCGCAAGAGAGGACGATGTGCCGAAGAATCGGACAAAGCATCGAGGGACCAATGACATACTAGACAACATGATTAATGTTTAGTATTAATTGTCTAGATCGAAGTGTATTTTTATATGTGCAGGATTAACTACGATAGCAAGACATAAAGCAAAATGAAGTCCTGAAGTCTAGGACGCGATTTCATTGGGAGTTCGAGAGTTTGTCGGAAGTCCAGACGTTCGTCGGAAGTTTTGCAGGAACCAACCGAGAAATCTAAGAGTTTGCTGGAAGAAGCTCGTCGGAACTTGCCAAGAAGACCGTCGTGAAGTCCACGAGCTTGTTGGGAGTCTGCTGGAACATTGCTAAGAGATCATCGGAAGTTCATCAGAAGATCGCTGGAAGCTCACCGGAAGAAACTAGACTTATGAACTTATTTAGCTTAGAATATATCTTAGGAATCGTAGTTAGTACATAATTGGGTTTGGATTTGAGCCAACCTAATTAGGGGCCAGTTGGGCCCATGTAAGGACTATGTTGGGCCCAATGAGAGGCCCAAATAGTAACCCAAGAGGCAACACCGTCGTGGCACAATCTTCGAGACTATGTCAGGTGGTGGTACCGCCCAAACACAACCTCCGAGAGGCTACAGGCGATGGTACCACCAATCTGGGCGGTGGTACCACCTAGTGTCAAGCAGTGGTACCGCCCAATGCAGTGTCAGTGTTAGACTAACACTGGCAGTGGTACCGCCCGCACCTAGGAAACCCGGGATGAGAAGTTTTTAGACTCCAAGTTTGAATTCACTTGAATCCTATAAATACCCCTCTCATCCCTGGTTAAAGAACACAAGCACAGAAAGTTTTAAAGTGAGAAAATGCTGTAGAAACCACTTGAGAAATCTCTCATCTAGCTTAAACTTAGAATTCTGTTTAGAGAGGAGTGAGTGCTTATAAGGGTTGTCTCCTAAACCCGGGAAAAGGAGAAGAGGGGTGTAAGAAGGAGATTGATCTTCACCTATTAAAGGAATTTTGATATGGGATGCCGGTGGCCTCGACGAAAGAGGAATCGGAGGAGTGGATATAAGTCAATGACGACCGAACCACTATAAATCGGTTTGTGTTTCTCTTGTGCAATTTACCTTACTGCAAACCTCTTTACTTGCTTACTGCCTTCAATACATTTACAAACACGAGATTTCAAGTTATCTTCTAAGTTCAGTTTTTATCATACGAAGATTTTATGAAACCGACGTTTTTATCATTGCATTAATTAACCCCCCCCCCCCCCCCCCCTCCTAGTGTCGAACCCTTTCCTAACAATTGATATTAGAGTCTCATTTTCTATTGTAGTTTAACACCCAAATAGAAATGACTCTTTTTGGCTTTCAAGAAGGTCACTCTCTCATTCGTCCTCCCTTTTTTAATGGAATGGACTACACTTATTGGAAAACTCGAATGAGAGTTTTCTCGCTTTCACTGAATCTCGATTTATGGCACATAGTCGAATTTGGTTTTCAAATGTCCTCTCTTCCAATGAACCATTGGAATGATTTGGAAAAAAAGACGTTTTCTTTAAATGCTAGAACTATGAATGCTCTATTTTGCGCCTTAGATAAAAATGAATTCAATCAGATTTCTTTGTGTGAAATGACTTTTGATATTTGGCACATTCTCAAAATCACACATGAAGGCATGAATAGTGTTAAGGATTCTAAAGTTAATTTTTTAATGCATGATTTTGAACTGTTTCATATGAAACCAAGCAAAACCATTGGAGACATGTACACCCGTTTTACGAATGTCGTCAATGGTTTAAAATCACTTAGTAAAAGTTTTTCGGCTTTTAAACTTGTAAACAAGATTTTACGATCGCTTTCTAAAACTTAGGACTCTAAAGTAACGACCATACAAGAGGCTAAAAACCTAAACAACCTTCCACTCGAAGAACAAATTGGGTCTTTAATGACATATGAAATGAACAATGTGGCAAAAAGAAAACTCGATTACAACTTTCCAAAGAACAGGAAGGATTTGGGACTTAGAACAATTGAAGACCACTCGAGCATAGGCTCAAGTGATGGTGAACTTGAACTCCTCACTATGAAATTTAAAAAGTTCATGAAATAAGAATTAAGAACAAACTTAAAAAGAATGTGACTACTTGCTATGAATGCAAAAAGAAAGAAGCACTTTGGGATGAATCGAGCTCCTCTGAAGATGAGGAGAAAATCAACAAAGGCAAGGTAGCAAACTATGCTTTAACGACTTTCGACGATAAGGTAATCAAAATACCTTTAATTGATTTCAAAATTACATAATGCTTTTTCATGAGTTATTTTAGTTTAAAAAATTTTATTTTTCTTGAAAATTATATGTTTAATAGTGTAATGAAAATGAAAAAATTAGGAATCATGTTTATCTTTCTAGTAATTTTTGAAAATGATCATGAAAATTGTATGTTTTATGAAAATACAATAAAATGTAAATCTAATGCTTATATATCTAATAAGAATAATCGTATGTATGTTTTTAAGAAGCAATAATATATAATCATGATTGATTTTCGTATTGCTTTTCAATTTTGATTGAAGATGCCTTATGATTAATGAAACCATGCTTGATGTTTTAATAATGTAGTGATGATTTGAGATCATGCTTAATTAGTTTATCTTTCGAAATTATGCATGATGATTCTAGCAATTTATGGACTATCGATTTTTACTATAATGAAAGTGTCTTTTTCGGTTTTAAAAATGATGCATTTTTGGTTGGTAAAAAGATAAAAGCATACTTGTATGAAACCAACAACTTAAAATGAAACATCTCTATCTTATTGATTTTGATGAATCTATGTGTATCATTTTTAAGAATCACTTAAAAATGACTTTATTGATTTAATAAGTTGAAAGATTTAAAGATAAATGATGATTTTTCTTTTGATTATAACTTGTGATATATTTTTTTATATAAATCATCATCTTGATTTCTCTATGAATCAAGATCTCGTTTTTGAACTCATATGTTTCTTCTTACCATTTTTCTAAAAATGAGATATTAATGAATCTATTTATGTCTATGAATCTCTTGAAAATGATTTTGATTTGACGATTTAAATTTGAATGAGCTTAATCTTGTCTTGATTTTTCAAGATTTATAACTTGAGATTTCTAATGCTTAAATCAAGATTTTATATGCATGAATTGAAATCTTTTTCACCTAAGTTTCTTTTACGATTTACTAAAGAGAATATCTTTTTCGAAATACTTGACTTAAAATTTTTCTTGAATATCTTTTATTTTATGATCTCCTAAGAATTCTTTTCGTCATTTTATTTAAGAGGAGATTTGTTAAAATGAATCATATTTTCTCTTGATTTCTTGGAATTATAACTTGAGAATTCTTTTTATAAATCAAAATTGTTTACTATGATTCGTTTTTTTCGCTATTTGAGTTATCTAAAAAGAATTATAATATGCCTCTTGGTATTCACAATTTGTCTTCATGATTTATATATCTCATCACCAATTTTTATTGTTAATTTTCATGTGATGATATGAAATCATGTAATACTCATGATATTATACAAAAGAGGGAAAAGTTATGATCATGAATGGTAGGATGCAATTTGACAAATTAATACTATCACGATTAGAAATACTATGTTTTGTTGCTAATATTGAAGTAATTATGAATGATGATTTGGTATCATGCATAGAGTAAAGATGATATGTAAAGTTTTAAAATTATGCATGTTGTAAATTGAAACTATAATGATGCACAAACATGTTGAAATAAGGTTGATACTTTACCTTTGTCACAATTTGAAAATTATTGTAAAGGAAAAAGAATTACAAATATTGTATTCTTCCCTTCTTTTTGACAATGACAAAGGGGGAGAAATTTTGCTAGCTTGCTAGTTAGCTTGCATCCTTCAAGAAGAAGTAAAAAGCTTGCACACTCCAAAAATGTAAAAATTTTGCCAACTTTCACTATAAAATTTGCTAGCTTACAAATTGCAAGGAGAAAAACTTGCTAGGAAGCAAAATTGCTAGCTTACTCTAAAATGATGCATGCAAGACTTATGATTTTATTATGATGATGTATTTGATGTATTGCATATCATGTATGAGAATCATGATTAAAATTGCATTGACTTAAATTAAATTTAAATTCAAAGTTTATCTCAATTATGACATATTGAAATAAGAATGACAATTTATTTTTGTCATAATTTAAAAATTGATAAATCACACCATTGTTTTGTTATTCCCCTCTTTTTGCCAATAACAAAGAGGGAGAAAGAATTTCTAGCGTTCACATCATGAAAAGAGGCAAACTTGCTAGCTTGCTATCTTGCAAATCTCAAGAGAAACTGGAAGTACTATCTTGCAAATCTCAAGAGAAGCAATATTTGCCAAGTTACATATTTCAAGAAGAGGCAAAAAGTCTATCTTGCACATCTCAAAAGATGTAAAATTTTGCTAACTTTTATATGTATAAAATTTGATAGCTTGCATGCTTTAAAATGATGTAAATATTTGCTAGCTTGCATGTTCTAAAATATTGTAAGATCCACTAGCTTGTATGATGTAGAACTTACTTTTTTGAACATCATAAAGAAGTGTTATTTTGCTTATCTCAAGAAGCAAAACATGCTAACTTGCACTTCTTTAATTATTGCTAGCTTGCATAATGATAAGATTGGAAATTATATTTAATATGCAATGATTTGAACGTGTACTTCTAAACATATGAGAATTGGACTTTTATTTTTTATTGATGATAAAGGGGGGGAAGTATGATGTTATGCATAAGTTTATGATAACATGTTGCTTGGATTTTTGAATCCAAGAGTTTCTATTAATATGCCATATTGATAGGGAGAGTTTGTTTAAATTCCGGGAATTTGTTTTAACTTCGTCATTAATTGATTGTCATCATCAAAAAGGGGGAGATTATTTAATCTCGTATTTTGATGATGAAACCAATTGATAATTGTTTATGATTTAATCTGTGTTTTGAGTGACGTAAGATGCTTTGATCAGGATGAGATAATTAAAGCAGGAAAAATCATGTTGTGCCGGAGGAAAACATATCAGAAGATTGGACGTCGAGCCGGATATTCGATCGACGTATCGACAAAAGGCTTCGGGCCATGGATTTGGGCATCGGGCCAAGAAAAGTGGATATTGCACTAAGGATATCGGAGTTGCGGAGTCAATTGGCCGATTGGGTAATAGGCTGTAAGAGAGGATGATGCGCTAAAGAATCGAACAAAACATCAAGGGACCAATGACATGCCGGACAACATGATTAATGCTTAGTATTAATTGTCTAGATCGAAGTATGTTTTTACATGTGCAGGATTAACTATGATTCTAAGACATAGAGCAAAATGAAGTCCCGGAGTTTAGGACGTGATTTTGTTGGGAGTTCGAGAATTCGTCGGAAGTCCAAACGTTCATCGGAAGTTCTGTAGGAACTAGCCGAGAAGTCTAGGAGCTTGCCGGAAGAAGCTCATCGGAACTCGCCAAGAAGATAGTCGTGAAGTCCAAGAGCTTGCTGGGAGTCCGCCGGAACATTGCCGAGAGATTGTCGGAAGTTCGTCGGAAGAAACTAGACTTACGTACCGTACTTGTTTAGCTTAGAATATGTCTTAGGAATCGTAGTTAGCACATAATTGGGTTTGGATTTGGGCCAACCTAATTAGGGCCAATTGGGCCCATGTAAGGACTATGTTGGGCCCAATGAGAGGCTCAAATAGTGACCCACGAGGCAGCACCATCATGGCACAGTCTTCGAGACTGTGTTAGGCGGTGGTACTGCTCAAACACAGCCTCCGAGAGGCTGCAAGCGATGGTACCACTAGTCTGGGCGGTGGTACCACCTAGTGTCAAGCAGTGGTACCGCCCAGTATTGTGTCAGTGTTAGACTAACACTTGCGGTGGTATCGCTCTCAGCTAGGAAACCCGGGATGAGAAGTTTTTAAGCTCCAAGTTTGAATCCACTTGAAGCCTATAAATACCCCTCTCATCCCTATTTAAAGAACACAAGCACAGAAAGTTTTAAAGTTCGAAAACACTATAGAAACCACTTGAAAAATCTCTCATTTAGCTTAAACTTGGAATTCTGTTTAGAGAGGAGTGAGTGCTTGTAAGGGTTGTCTCCTAAACCCGGGAAAAGGATAAGAGGGGTGTAAGAAGGAGATTAATCTTCACCTATTAAAGGAAGATCTATAGGGGATGCATGTGGCCTCGACGGAAGAGGAATCAGAGGAGTGGATGTAGGTCGACGACGATCGAACCACTATAAATCGGTTTACGTTTCTCTTGTGCAATTTACCTTACTTCAAACCTCTTTATTTGCTTACTACCTTCAATACATTTACGAATATGAGATTTCAAGTTATCTTCTAAGTTTGGTTTTTATTGTACAAAGATTTTATGAAACCAACATTTTTACCACTATACTAATTCATACCCCCCCCCCCCCCCCTCCTCTTAGTGTCCAACCCTTTCCTAACAAATCATGATTGCTTTGACTTGAATTCAATTTGAATTCAAGGTTCTATTAATATGAGACATTGATAAAGGGAGTTTAGTTTAAACTCTGTCATCAATTGGTTGTCATCATCAAAAAGGGGGAGATTGTTGAATCTCGGATTTTGATGATGAAATCAATTGATGAGTTTATGATCCGATCTGTATTTTAAGTGACACAGGAAGCTTTGATCAAGGAGAGACAATTAAAGTAGGAAGAATCATGTTGGGTCGGAGATAAACATGTTAGAAGATTAGACGTCGAGCCGAATGATCGGTCGACGTATCGATAGAAGGCTTCAGGCCATGGGTTCGGGCATCGAGCCAAGAAGAGTGGAAATTGCACTAAGGAAATCAGAGTTACGGAGGTCAACTGGCCGATTGGGCAATAGGCCGCAAGAGAGGATGATGCGCCGAAGAATCAGACAAAGCGTCGATGAACTAATGATATGCTGGATAACATTTGATTCAAACTTTGTAATAATTGTCTAGATTGAAGTAGGTTTTAAGTGTGCATGATTAATTATGATAGCGATCAAGGCATAAATCAAAATAAAGTCCCAGAGTCAAGAATGAGATTTCGTTAGGAGTTCGAAAGTTCGTCGGAAGTTCGAAAGTTTGTCAAAAATTTTACCAGCATTGACCAAGAAGTCCAGGAGCTTGCTAAAGAAGCTCATCAGAACTTGCTAAGAAGATCATCGTGAAGTCTAGGAGCTTGCTGAGAGATCTTTGGAAGTTCACCAGAAGATTACCGGAAGAAACCTAGATAACCGGACTTGATTTGCTTAATGCCTTAAAATTCATAGTTAGCATATAATTGGGTTGGAATTGGGTCAACTCAATTAGGGGCCAATTGTTGGGAAATCTTGGGGGCGACATCACATGCGCAGCAGAAGAACAAAAATAAAATCCCCTATTCCCAAAGAGATGTTCATCGTCGTACGAAGATTGGTGTGCAAAAATCTATGAAACAAACTGTGTATAGAATAGATTGTGTTACATAGGGAGATCGTATATCCCTGTTTCCTTGCGGATCTCTAGGAGATGGTGAAGGAGGTCAAGTGTCCTCCTCTCTAGTGGTGATCCACACAGCAGGGTTACGACGATGCTCCTCAAAACTTCAAGCCTACTTTGAGGTGGAGAGGGGGAGGAGAATAAGAGAAGCAAGCAAAAGCTCTAGCCTATGAACCACTGAATCCCTTCTATTTATAGAGGTCCCTTGTCAAACCCTAATGGATCCTCCCCTACTGGGTATTGGATCTGCATCCAATTACCCAAGCCTCTTAGATTAATGAATCTCTATTCAATAATCTGTCATGGGCTTTTATTGGATCTCATTCATAGAATCCAATAATTCGGGGGCTTATTGGATATCCAATAAGATAGGGGCTCCGACGGATATCTCATATCCAAACCTCTACTCATCACAATACCTACCATATGTGTGTGACCCTCTAGGCCCAATATCGAGCTAGCCGTAGTTATATCTATTAGAACTCCTTCTGGCTCAGTAAATTATTATCTCCATAATAATTCACTCGACTCATCAACTACGGACGTACTAGGCCACTACGTCGTAATCCCCAGATGATATAGGGGAATCCAATCCATTGGACATGTCTATCCTCAATTACTGTGTACCTATAGTCCCTCATCCATCTAATATCCCAGAGACTGTATACCGGGTATGGTACTATTAGACCCATATGGTTTTTACTCGAGTCTCGCTCTAATCGGATTCTCCTAAAGAACTCTTTCTCTCTCAATCCGAATGACCCTGGCCAGGGATTTGTTTGAGCAAGAACACATGGGATATTCCTCTTATGATGCCGAGAATGGATGATCTTTTATCGACACTCAATAGTCCTCGTAAGGTCGATTGCCACTCTCAATGACTAGTTGTACTAGATCTGGGACATCCAAACCCATAAGTCTGGTATCAAAGAGTAGAGCACTCATACAGGACATCCTTGGTGTCTCAAGTCTAAGGACCAGATACATCACTAGGACTACGGAATCACTGTTTGACAATAAGGCATCATCAACTATCCAGCATTCCGTATGTGGATCAATCAGTGAACTCATTCTCCAATGAGTACTTATACTGTATACCTAGTGTCCCCACACGAGCAGCTATGAGATCAGCTGCATCCATCATATGGGCGGGTATACAGCACACCAGTCTGTCCAGTTATCTTGATGTCCCTCTTGAGTAACCTATGACCGGGATTATTTAGGATCTGTGTTTAAATGTGAATCAGTCTCATTATCATGATCTCATCACGATCTAATTCCCATTACACAGATCCAAGGACATCACAATATATATATGCATATATGCAATAGTCAATGTAAAGTGATAAATGTCAAAATATAATAAGCAAAAAAATTTTGTGTCAAGTCATACGTGTCATCACTCACGTGATTGGCTTGTTGGGCACCTATGACTAGCACCAATTAAGCCCAAGTTTGGGTTGTGTTAGGTCAAATGAAAGACCCAAATAGCAACTCAACATGTGGCACCGTCGATGGCTCAGTCTACAAGGCACGGTCTCCGAGACTATGTCAAGCAGTAGTATCGCCCAGTGTCAAGCGATGATACCGCCCAACACAAGTGGTGGTACCGCTAGTACCCAAACAAACTAGGGATGAGACACTTTTAGGGTCTAAGTTTGAATCCACTTGAGGCCTATAAACACATCTCTCATCGTTGATTAACAAATACAAGAATTGAGAATAAAAAAAAGAAAAACATTGTTGTAATCTTGTGAGTGTTGGGCTGGCAGCCCACATATTCAGCCCATAGTGGGCTTGGGCAGCCCACACCCCCTCTTAACCTAACCCTAATTAAGATTAGGGGGGTGTGGTGGCTGCGTTTTAGAGGCAGAAAAAGGCTTAAATAAGGCAGCAACGTGGGAGATCTGCACAGCCACGGGATTCCAAAGAGAAGAAGGAGAACAAGGCAGAAAGGGAAGAGAAAGAAAGGAAAGAAGACAAGGACAACACAGAGAGACTGTTCTCAATCATCTAGCAGTGTTCTCATCTCAGGTTACATTGAATCTACAGTAGACTCTTGCTGTGATTACTTGGGGAGGTTTTAGATATTGTGAGCAGTGACGTGATCCTTGTATCCCAGTTATTCTCTTGTGGTTGTTGCTAGGGTTTTAGGCAAGAGATTGAGATTTGTATATTCATTATTCTCATAGTGGATTATCTCTAGTTTGCCCCGTGGTTTTTACCCTTCACATTGAAGGGGTTTTCCACGTATATCTTGATGTTCTGTTTGATTGTGTTTCCATTTAATTCCGCTGCGTATTATGGTCTTCTAGTACTTGTTCATATACAAAGGTTATTTCTGCGATATATTCCCATCAACTGGTATCAGAGCAGGGTTTTGGTAATTTAATTTGTATTTGAACATGGAGGCCAGTAATGTTTCTCGCATGATTAGTTTAAATGGAAATAATTGGATGATATGGAAACCAAGAATGGAAGATCTCTTGTATTGCAAAGATTTGTATGGACCTTTACAGGGGGATAGTGCAAAACCTACAACTATGACAGATGATGAGTGGAAGAGGTTAGATCGAAAAACAATTGGGTTTATTCGACAATAGCTTAATGATAGTGTCTTTCACCATGTTTCTACTGAAATTTCTGCATATTCTCTTTGGAAAAAGTTGGAAAGTCTCTATGAAAGAAAAACAGCTGGCGACAAAGCTTTTTTGATCAGAGAACTTGTGAACCTAAAATATAGAGAGGGTGCTTCTATTGCTGAGCATTTGAATGAAATGCAGAGTATTACTAACCAATTATCCTCTATGAAAATGTCTCTTGATGATGAGTTGCAAGCATTGTTACTTCTCAGTTCATTACCAGAAAGTTGGGAGACATTGGTGGTTTCCCTCAGTAATTCTGCACCAGATGGTATTGTCACCATGAGTCAAGTAACAAGCAGTTTGTTGAATGAGGAGTTGAGAAGGAAGAGTTCAGCAACATCTCAGAATGATTCACAGGCACTTATCTCAGAGAACAAAGGAAGGTCAAAGTCTAGAAGCAGTTCACGCATAGGTAGGAGCAAGTCAAGATCAAGAAAAGATATTGTTTGCTATAACTGTGGTGAGAAAGGACATTACAAGAACCAATGTAAGCAACTTAAGAAGAGCAAGAAAAAGGGAAAAGAAATGGAGTCTACAAAGTCAAAAGATAATACTACAGCTACAGTGTAGGGTGGTGATTAGTTGATTTTGTCTCCTTCTGATGATATTTTATCTTATGTGTGTCAGGATCTTGAGTGGGTGATTGACACAGGTGCTTCTTATCATGCTACACCACGGAGAGAGTTTTTTGCTATATACAGGTCTGGAAATTTTGGTGTTGTCAAGATGGGCAACTATGGCACAGCAGACATCATTGGCATGGGTGATATCCATTTAAAGACCAACCTTGGTTGCAAGTTGGTACTTAAGGATGTGAGGCATGTGGTTGACTTGAGGCTGAATTTAATTTCAGTTGGAAGACTGGATGATGAAGACTATGAAAGCAGATTTCACAGAGGGCAATGGAAGCTCAGTAAGGGTTCTCTTGTTATAGCTAGTGGAAAGAAATGTCATACTTTGTACAGGTTGCAGGCTAAAGCTTATGGTGAGCAGTTAAATGCTACAGAGAAAGACTTCAGTATGGAGTTGTGGCATAGGCGATTGGGACACATGAGCGAGAAGGGGCTGCAAGCTCTTTCCAAGAGAGAAGTATTACCATATCTCAAAGGTATACATTTGAACCCTTATATTGATTGTTTGGCTGGTAAACAACATAGAGTTTCATTTGCTAGTGCTGCTTTGTCTAGAAAAATGCATGCCTTAGACCGTGTTTATACAGATGTATGTGGTCCTTTGAGGACAAAAACTCCTGGTGGATCTGTTGATGTTCTTGGTATAAGTGGTGTACTTTATTTTGTCACTTTTATAGATGATTTTTCCAGGAAAGTTTGGGCCTATGCTTTGAAGACCAAAGATCAGGTGATTAATGTTTTCAAAGAATTTCATGCCAGGGTTGAAAGGGAGACAGAAAGACAATTGAAATGCATAAGATCAGATAATGGTGGTGAGTATACAGGATTGTTTAATGATTATTGCAGGTCACATGGGATCCAACATGAGATGACAGTTCCTGGTACACCTCAGCATAATGCTATTGCAGAGAGGATGAATCGCACCATCATGGAAAAGATCAGATGTATGCTTTCACAGGCCAAGCTACCCAAAAGGTTTTGGAATGAGGCTTTGAGGACTGCAGTTGATGTGATCAACTTATCACCATGTACAGCCTTAGATGGTGATGTTGCAGAGCATGTATGGTCAGGGAAAGATGTTTCCTACAGGCATTTGAGAGTATTTGGTTGTCGTGCATTTGCACATGTTCCAGACAATGAGAGGTCCAAGTTGGATGGTAAGACTAAAGAATGTATTTTTCTTGGCTACTCACATGATCATTTTGGTTACAGGCTTTGGGATCTAGAAAAGCAGAAGGTGTTCAGGAGCAGAGATGTGGTCTTCTTTGAGGATCAAACCTTTGAGGATTTGAAGAAGAAGGCACCAGCCAAGACTTCTGCAGAAGGATTAGCATATTGTGACCCAGTTACTCCTCCAGTATATCAGGGTGATGGGGGAGATGTGCAGGAAGATAGTGTAGAGCCTAACGTTGATCTACCTGCAGGACATGTTGAGCAAGAAGAAGTAGGAGAGCAAGTTCCAACAGAACCTCAATTGAGAAGATCTTCTAGACAACGTCAACCTTCCAAAAGATACTCTACAGATGAGTATGTGATGCTTACTGATGCAAGTGAACCAGAGTGTTACCAGGAAGCAGTTGAAGGTGAGCAGAAAGAGAAGTGGTTAGTTGCTATGCAGGAAGAGATGGATGCTCTTCAAAAGAACCACACTTATGATTTGGTACTACTACCAAATGGAATGAAGGCCTTGAAGAACAAGTGAGTTTTCAGGTTGAAGACTCAAGAATATTGTTCTCAACCAAAGTACAAAGCTAGATTGGTTGTGAAAGGCTTTGGTCAAAAGAAAGGTATTGATTTTGAAGAGATATTTTCTCCTGTTGTTAAAATGTCTTCTATTCGTGTTGCTCTTGGTATTGCTACTAGCCAGGACTTGGAGGTTGAGCAGTTAGATGTGAAGACAGCTTTCCTTCATAGTGATTTGGAGGAGGAAATTTATATGGAGCAACCAGAAGGCTTCAAAGTCAAAGGTAAAGAGAACTTTGTTTGTAAGTTGAAGAAGAGCTTGTATGGGCTGAAGCAAGCTCCAAGACAGTGGTACAGAAAGTTTGATTCATTTATGATAGAAAATGGATAGAAAAAAACGGCTTCAGATCATTGTGTGTATATCAAATGGTTTGGTGAGGATTTTATTATTCTCTTACTTTATGTTGATGACATGCTTATTTTTGGAAAAGATATGTCTAACATTGACAGGTTGAAGATGGAACTGAGTGAGTCTTTTGCAATAAAGGACATGGGGCCAACAAAGCAAATACTGGGTATGCAGATTTCTCGTGATAGGAAAAATAAGAAGATTTGGTTGTCACAGGAGAAGTACATTGAAAAGGTATTAGAAAGATTCAGTATGAGCAATGCAAAACCAGTTGGTTCTCCTCTTGCAGGTCACTTCAAGTTGTGCTCAGAACAGAGTCCATCAAGTGATGAGGAGAAGGAGAAAATGCAAAAGATTCCTTATGCTTCAGCAGTCGGAAGTTTAATGTATGCAATGGTATGTACGAGGCCGGACATTGCATATGCAGTGGGTGTTACTAGCAGATTTCTTGCAAATCCAGGTAAAGAGCACTGGGCAGCAGTGAAGTGGATTTTTAGATATCTCAAAGGGAGCTCTAAGGTTTGTTTAAGCTTTGGAGGTGGACCACCTGTGTTGACAGGTTACACAGATGCAGATATGGCAAGAGTTATAGATACGAGGAAGTCTACTTCAGGTTATATACATACTTTTGTAGGGGGAGTTGTGTCATGGCAATCCAGGTTGCAAAGGTGTATTGCTCTCTCCACCACAGAAGCAGAATATATTGTTGTTACAGAGGTATGCAAAGAAATGTTATGGATGAAAGAATTTTTACAAGAATTGGGGCTGAAACAGGAAAATTATGTGGTGCATTGTGACAGCCAGAGTGCCATCCATTTGTGTAAGAACCCAATGTTTCATTCCAAGTCAAAGCATATAGATGTCAGATACCACTGGATTCGAAATGTATTTGAAGAGAAGCAGTTGCAGCTTCAGAAAGTTCATACAGATGACAACGGAGCAGACATGTTGACGAAGACCTTACCAAAAGAAAGACAGGAGATATGCCGACAGCTGGTCGGCATGGCTTCACATTGAGGAGTCATGGGACAGCCTCCCTTATGGGCTGAAGGGGGAGGTTGTTGGGCTGGCAGCCCACATATTCAGCCCATAGTGGGCTTGGGCAGCCCACAGCCCACACCCCCTCTTAACCTAACCCTAATTAAGATTAGGGGGGTGTGGTAGCTGCGTTTTAGAGGCAGAAAAAGGCTTAAATAAGGCAGCAACGTGGGAGATCTGCACAGCCATGGGATTCCAAAGAGAAGAAGGAGAACAAGGCAGAAAAGGAAGAGAAAGAAAGGGAAGAAGACAAGGACAACACAGAGAGACTGTTCTCAATCATCTAGCAGTGTTCTCATCTCAGGTTAGATCGAATCTACAGTAGACTCTTGCTGTGATTACTTGGGGAGGTTTTAGATATTGTAAGCAGTGACGTGATCCTTGTATCCCAGTTATTCTCTTGTGGTTGTTGCTAGGGTTTTGGGCAAGAGATTGAGATTTGTATATTCATTATTCTCATAGTGGATTATCTCTAGTTTGCCCCGTGGTTTTTACCTTTTACATTGAAGGGGTTTTCCACGTATATCTTGGTGTTCTGTTTGATTGTGTTTCCATTTAATTCCACTGCGTATTATGGTCTTCTAGTACTTGTTCATATACAAAGGTTATTTCTGCGATATATTCCCATCAGTGAGAACTCCTCTAAAAGATCTAAGTGTCAGTGTAGTTTAAGAGAGAAATAAGTTGGGGTGTAAAGTTTCTCTCTTGAACATGTCAAAAGGAGAATCGGATATAAAAGGATGGTTAATCTTCGTCAATTGAAAGAAGATCGTTAGTTTAGTAGATGTCAGTGGCCTCGATAGAAGAGCAATCGGGAGTGGATGTAGGTCACGATAACCGAACCACTATAAAATCTAGTTTACATTTTTTGCTTTGCTATTTACATTTATTGTAAACTACCATACTTCCTATTCCTAATTACCTTAGCTACACACTCTTATGAACATATTTCAAGTTAATATCTTTTCCGAAATCGGTTTTAATCGAATGAAATATTTTTGAACCGATGTAATTTTATCCGTTACACTAATTCACACCCCCCCCCCCCCCAGTGTCGACTTGATCGTAACAATTTATACTAAAAATTCATTAAATATATCTACTAAATTTAAGAAAAATATGACGTCAAAATTTGAAATGACTGATCTAGGGCTTTTACATTATTATCTATGAATGAAAATTATTCAAGATGCAAATACAATTTTTTATGTTAAGAAAAATATACTAAAGATTTTTAAAAAAGTTTAATATGACAATAAATTCCCCAATAAATATAAATAGTAAACTTATGTTAGATAAAAAAGATGAAAAAAATATAAAAGTTTAATTATAGGGTTAATTTATCTCACACTAAGACCCAATATTATGTTTATAGTTAGTTTATTATAGCAAGCATCACTTTGTAACAACTAACATAGTTCTTAGATACATCAAGGGAACTCTCGATTATGCATTTATTCTGAGTAAGTAAAAAATTTTAAATTATATTCTTATATTTATAGTAATTGAGTTGATTGTGCAGACGATAGAAAAAGCACTTATTGATTTATATTCAGCCTTGGCTCAAGTGTGATTTTATAGATAATAAAAAATTAATAATGTGTTGCTTCTCAAAGGTGAAGTATGTTATTACTATAAACACGTCATATCAAATAATTTAGTTTTGAAGAATTCTAATAAACCTTCAAGAAAAACAAGATGGACCAACTAAAATCTACTATAAAAATAAGTTTATTATTGTAATGATGAAGAATCTTGTCTTCCATAAGTGCACCAAATAAATTGAAGTTTGATATTATTTTATTCATAAACTAGTTAATAAATGAAAATTTTAAATGGATTACTATAGCAATGAAAAATTTAAATGAAAATTCCTAAACAGTTTATTGACATCTTTACAAAAACTTTAGCAAAAGAAAAAACTTCTTTTTTGGAAGATATCTTTAAGTTATAATTATTTTAAATTAAGGGAGTGTGATAAGATTAATTTAAATATATAAGATTAGATAAAATAAAAAATAAGGATTTATATTAAGATAAATAGATGAGGATGAGAAGATTTGTTGGAATATGATAATTTTTTATTATTTAAAAAACTTATATTTTATTTTTTATTAATATAAATAGGTCCTTTTAGAAAGCACTACAGATTTAAAAGTACTTTTTATTCATTGTATTATATTTTTCAACCTTCTCTCAAGCCAACACATAGTGAGAACTAACTACATAAACATCCGTTTATCTTTGGCTAATCTCCTGAATTGGTGGCTTTTCTTCGAGAAAACATCTGATTGGTTTTGAGGTTTCCCAGATCAGTGTGATGGATGCCATTGACATTTAGAGGTCAGTCGTGAACAGAATCAGTGTGCTAGAAAAGATCAAAAGTGAAACAGGAAATAGCCGAAAAGATCTGGAATAAAAAGTATTTTGGGGACCAGAATAGTGATAAGAAGAAAGAATTTGGAATAAGAAGTATTTTGGAGACCAGAGTAGTGATAAGAAGAAAGAATTTGGTTTAAACAAATAATTCTTTTTCCAGTACAGTTTGACCCAAAGATCTCTGTTGAGTTCTTAAGTTATGCATGGTTATGTGTTCTTGCAATTATCTTGGATAAGAATATAAGGGTTTATTTGAAGTCAAGTGGTCACAGGTTAAATGAACAAGCAAATATTGTGCTTTCAGAATGATAAAAACAGGACATATCCTCTTTTTCTTGTATTTTTATATAAAATACTACAGGCTAATGATATTATTGGGGATGGAAGAGCAAGGAAACGATAAAAATATAATACTATGATGCAAATAAAAAGAATCATTTCGATCAAGAAAACTGATATAGTATTTAAAACAAGAGGATTGACATAGAATACTTATAAGATATTCTTAAGTATATTCTTCTTATCTTGCTTCATGAATTATGGTCCTATTTATACGATATAATGGTAACTACCTCATTCCACCATGCCACTCATGATTGAATTACATGTAAAAACTATTTTATAAATTCTAGATCATAGGCCACTTCTTAAAATATGCTTATAACTATATAAAATATGATAACTATCTAATGAATCAATTCTCAACGTATATCTTATATTATTTTTGTTACAAAAACAAGCTAGAGGAGAAATCTTGGAAGCCCCACCTTATAACCACTTCTTTTCACGTCCTCTTCCACCTGCCTCCTGAACTCCCCGAAAGTGAACTTCTTGTAGATGGAAGGCTCCCTGCAACTCCCTATGGTGGACTCGTTTGATGGGCAAAGGAAATAAGCTACCGAATACCTCTCCACCTTCGTATTGGTCATCACCTTGTGCTGCACACTCTTGTAGACATCATTGCTCCATGCCTACCACGAACCATGTTGATCACCATTAGTTTGAAAATACTTTCTGGTGATCCACAAATAAAGTGTGGAGGAGAAGAAATAAGAAGAAACGAGTGGTTATTCATTAGTCTTGTGAAATCGTGGATAAAGGTTACTCTTCAAAGTGATCTCATGGGCCATGGCTCGAGTAAAAGTGGCCGCAAGTAGATGCAGCCTTGCCGCAATTACTGACTGTGAGTTCCCCACCATCCGGTAGCAGACTTCCATGGTTGCAATCATTTGAAATGATTTGAGAGCACTGCTTTGACAGGGAGTAAAAATGATTTCGATTTCATCATGCAGAATATACCTGAAAGAGATCTCCAATGTTGACTATAAGTGCATCTGGGTTAGGTTTGACAGCGATCCACTTGGAATCCTTCCTCAGTTGCAAGCCACCTACTTGATCCTGATGAAGGATGGTGAGGAAGTCGCTATCGGTGTGAGGCATCAGGCCAAAAGTCTCTGGTGAGAATGGGCATGGCGGATAACGATTCAGCCGAAGGTAGCATGTACTCTTGCTGCAGCTCTTGGTGAATTGATCCCCAGGGGACCCCAGATTCTCGGCCAGAACTCCTGCAAGCATGCGAGCCAGCTCTGACATTGTGCCTGCAAGCCTCTCCATCGCATCACTGGAGGTGCAATATATTCTATGTCAGTTTTATGACTTGTTATGATTAATCATATTAATAATATAGAGAATGGTTCTGTTATCTCTATCAAGTTTATTCCGTTCTGCCGAATACTTATTCTAGTACATGTTCGTAATTTAGAAATGATCGACAAAAGAAACACTAAAGGATGATTCATATCCATTATTCAATCAATCTTCACAAATGATGCACTTGGACATAGAAGACACCGATGGTGGGCATTCTGGAGATTTCAGTGGATTTGAATCAAGAGGGAAGATACCTCAGAGAACCAAACCCCGAGCTGCAGCAATCTGGGTCGGAGATCTTAGCGAGAGGAACATGAAAGGCTTCTGACCACGAGAACTGATCAAGAGATTTTGCGGTCGGAGTTCCCCAGCGGTATGAGCCATTCAGGAGCTTGGCGCTGGCCTTCATCTCGAAGGGCAACTCGAACAGCCTCTTCTGCTCCCTACTCATCCCGCCCAATAGCTCATTGCTAACCCCATGGTTAAGCACCTGGAAGAAGCCCCAGTCCGATG
>CM017196.1:31433116-31505616 GCA_004837865.1 Musa balbisiana
TGGGTCTCTAATGACCTACGAAATGACGTGTCATGCTCATGAAGAGCTCGAGAACCCCCTTCCAAAGAACAGGAAGTATATGACACTTAGAACACAAGAAGTCCACTTGAAAGGAACATCAAGTGATGAGGACAATGACGATGATATTGCACTTTTAACTCAAAATTTTAAAAAATTTATAAGAAAGAACAAATATGAGAATAACACCAAAAACAAACTTGAACATAAAAAGGATCAAATAATATGCTACGAATGCAAGAAGCCGAGGCACTTCAAAAATGAATGTCCCTAAGCCAAGAAGAAGCAATCGAAAAAGAAGAAAGCTTTAAAAGCAACTTGGGACGACTCAAGTGATTCCGAGAATGAAGAAGCTAGCAATAAAGAGGAGGCAAACTTCGCGCTAATGGCTTTAGGAGGAGAGGTATGTGATTTAATTAATAAAAATTTATCTTTCGATGAACTTTCTATTGCTTTTCACGAATTATTTGATGAGTGTAGAACTATTAGTAAGAAGTTCAATCTATTAAAGAAAGAGCACACCTTACTACAAAATAAGCTTGATAGTCTTCAAACTCCTCCATGCTCTAAGTGTGAACACTTAGAAGCAATAAAAAATGAGAATTTGCTACTTAAAGAGACCTTAAACAAGTTTAAGGTCGGTAGCAAAGGCTTAGACATGATCCCTGCAAACAAGGGTCACGTCACAAATAGAAGTGGAATTGGTTTTGTGAGAGGATCTCACCAAAATCCTCCCACCTTCATTAAAGGACCCATATTATATGTTTCACCTCATTTGAAATGTAACTTTTGTTGTAAATCTAGACATATTGTTTACAAATGTCCATTTAAGAAAATTAGTCCACATAAGTTAATATGGGTTCCTAAAGGAACTATAAATAATTCAATAATGAATGACAAAATTAGTATATCAATTTTTAAGGCACCCAAAATCAAATGAGTACCTAAAAACCATCCTTTTTTGTAGACAAAGTCACAAGTTAGGAGCAAGAGATGGTATCTTGATAGTGGATGCTCAAGGCACATGACTGGAGACCCATCTCATTTATCTATGCTCACTAACAAAGAAGAAGGGTATGTCACCTTCGGAGACAACAACAAAGGTAAAATCATTGGCAAGGGAACCATAGGTAACAAATTAAGTTTTTTAATTGATGATGTGTTGCTAATTGATGGATTAAAACATAATCTCTTAAGTATTAGTCAATTATGTGATAAAGATTACATTGTTAGATTTAAATCTAATGTGTGCATTATTGAAAAACCAAACAATAACATATCAATGATTGCCTTAAAATAAGATAATGTCTACACCATCAACCTTGATGAACTTAGTAATGAAATATACTTTTCCGCTTTAAATGATGATGCTTGGCTTTGGCATTGGAGATTAGGCCATGCAAGTATAAAACTAATATCTAAGATTTCATCTAGAGAGTTAGTATGAGGAATTTCCAATATAAAGTTTGTTAAGGACAAAGTGTGTGATGCTTATCAACTATGAAAATAAATAAAAACTAGTTTCAAATCAAAAAATCAAATTAGCACAACTAGACCATTGCAATTGATCTATTTGGACTTATTTGGACTAATTGACACAATGAGTCTAGGAGGAAGCAAATATGCCTTCGTAATTTTTGATGACTATAGTAGATACACTTGGACCTATTTCTTGGCTCACAAAAGTGATTGTTTCAAATGTTTCTCTAAATTTTGTAAACTTACTCAAAACGAAAAAGGCTTCATGATTTCATCAATTCAGAGTGATCACAGTGGCGAATTTCAAAACCGTGACTTCCAAAGTTTTTGTGAATATAATGGATATAACCACAACTTTTCCACTCCAAGAAATCCTCAACAAAATGGGGTAGTTGAAAGAAAAAATAGAAATTTATAAAAAATAGCAAGAACCATATTAAATGAATATAGTCTACCTAAGTATTTTTGGGTCGAAGCCGTTAATACGGCTTACTATGTCATGAATAGGGTTCTAATAAGACCATCTCTATTAAAAACTCCCTATAAATTATGAAATAAAAAAAAACCATATGTTTCTTATTTTAAAGTTTTCGGTTGCAAATGCTTTATTTTAAATGAAAAGGATGCCTTAGAAAAATTTGATGCTAAATCCAATGAAGGCATCTTTCTTGGTTTCTCTTCCGTTTCTAAGGCTTTTCATATTTTTAACAAAAGAACCTTAGTTATAGAAGAGTCTATTCATATAGTTTTTAATGAAAATTTTAAGTTAAATAAAAATGATTTTGATGATGATCTTGGTTTTAATAATTTAAATTTAAATGAATTCTCTCCTCAAAATAGCAACTTGGATGCATCTTCTTCCTTACCTAAGGAATGGAAGTATGTGGATGCTCATCCAAAGGAGCTAATTCTAGGAGATACATCAAAAGGAGTTCAAACTCATTCTTCTTTCAAGAATTTTTGTGCTAATACCGCCTTCCTTTCTCAAATTGAACCTAAATGCATTGACGATGCCTTAAAGATGATTCATAGGTCATTGCAATGCAAGAGGAATTGAACCAATTTGAGAGGAATGAGGTATGGAAGCTTATTCCTAGACCTAGTGATCATTTAGTCATTGGTACTAAATGGGTCTTTAGAAACAAACAAGATGGGTCTTTAGAAACAAGCAAGACGAATGCAGTATCGTGGTTAGAAATAAGGCTAGACTAGTGGCCAAAGGTTTCAACCAAGAAGAATGTATCGACTACGAAGAAACCTTCGCTCCTGTGGCAAGATTAGAAGCCATTAGGATGCTCCTTGCCTATGCTAGTAGTAATGATTTTAAACTATTTCAAATGGATGTCAAAAGTGTCTTCTTGAATGGTTTTATTTCCGAAGAAGTATATGTCAAACAACCTCTCGGATTTGAAAATTTTCTTCTTCCTAATCATGTATTCAAATTGACTAAGGCTCTCTATTGTTTAAAACAAGCTCTTAGAGCTTGGTATGAAAGGCTTAGTTCCTTTCTTATTTTAAATAATTTTACCAAAGGCAAGGTTGATACTACATTGTTTCTCAAACACTTTGAAAATAATTTTCTTATTGTGTAAATTTATGTTGACGATATTATTTTTGATTCTTCAGATGAATCACTATGTGAATCATTTGCCAAGTGTATGAGTCATGAATTTGAAATGAGCCTAATGGAAGAATTAACCTTCTTTTTAGGATTACAAATTAAACAAGTTAGTGATGGTATATTTCTTAATCAATCTGAATATACATTAGAATTGTTGAAACGATTTAACATGGATGGTTCAAAAGCAGTAAACACTCCTATGAGTACTTCAACTAAGTTAGATATAGATGAAAATGGTGAAAAGTTTGATCAAAAAATGTATAGGGGAATGATAGGTAGTCTACTTTACCTCACTACGACTAGACCGGATATCATGTTTAGTGTAGGACTTTGCGCTAGGTTTCAATCTAATCCTAAATTATCTCATCTTAAGAGTGTTAAAAGAATTTTTAGATATCTTAAAGGAACTCCCAATTTAGGATTATGGTATCCGAAATCCGATAAATTCGATTTAATAGCTTATGCAGATGCCGACTTTGACGGATGCATGATAGATAGAAAAAGTACATCCGGAACATGCCAATTTTTGGGACATGCACTTGTTTCTTGGACTTCCAAGAAACAAAATTCAGTTGCACTATCTACGGCGGAACCAAATACATTGCTATAAGTGTATGCTGTGCACAAGTTATTTGGATGAAGAATACATTAGAAGACTATAGAATTCACTTAAAAAATATTCCTATAAAATGTGATAATACAAGTGTCATATGTCTTACCAAAAATCTAATTCAATACTCTAGAACTAAGTATATTGACGTTAGTCATCATTTTATACGTGATCATGTCCTTAACAATAATGTCATTCTAGAGTTTATTGACACAAAGCATCAATTAGCAGATATTTTTACAAAAGTCTTAAATGAAGATCAATTTGACTTCATTAGAAGGGAACTAGGCATGTTAAATTGTCCTTGAAAATAAGCTTGATTATGTGTCTTTTCCGAAAGTTTTTTTATCCTCTTTCTAGTTTTCGTGGATTTGATTTCTTCCTTCTTTTTCGATTCCAAATAACATCTTAAAGAACAATTCAAGATCTTATCTTGAATCACACACATCTGAAAACAAAAAGGGAGGAAAGAAATTTCTTTTCTTTGGCATACCAGCGATGGCACCACCAGAACTGGCAGTAGCACCGCCTGATCGCTCGGTCGCCAGGCGGTGGCACCGCTCGAGAACTACCTTATAAAAGAACGAGTTAGGGCCAGCGGTGGAATCTCCCCCAACCCGTGAGAACTCTCCCTAGAACTCCTACAATACTCTCTAAACCTCTCTCACCCTCATTCTAACCTTTAGAAGCCTAAGAGAGGGATTCTTGTTGGTTCAAGCTCTCTATCTTCCAAGGAATTCTCCATAAGGTAAAATCTGAAATCTTTTCTTCCTCTTCTCATTATTTTGCCTACTCTTCACAGTTTCATATTCTTGATCCATCATCTTGTTTAGATAATGGCTCCTATGAGATCAACAAGAACAAAAGGGAAGAGGGTGGAAGGAGATTCATATGACCAAAACCTTTTTAGATTTAATGAAGTAGCTCTTAGGTTTTCAAAACAAGAATTATACATAAAGGCAAACATGTTGATCTAGATAAACTTAGAAACCTAGAACCTATTAGATGATTTACACATTTAGATGTCTTACCTCTCCTACAAATCAATGAACCAATTTATCCTAGGTTAGTTGGGCTATTTTATGCAAACTTATGTGTGGATAATAATAAATTAACTACCTACCTCTTAGGAACACAAATTCAAATCTTTGATAGCACTATATGCAAATTAATTGGAATTACTGAAAAGGATAGAGGATGTTATTTTAGAAATAAATGGTATATCAATGTAATAGGAGCAACCTACTCCGAAGCCTTAGAAACTATATTTGCAAATCCGAACCTAGGCATGATTTCCAAAAGTTGTGAGCACTTATTCCCTTCAACTCTAATGACTAGCATACTACTTCTCAAATAATTTCATCATGATGAAATTAGTCAAATAGAGCTAAGCACTATGTATTGGATTATGATCGGCTAACATAATTGTTTTGGATACTTAATCCGGCAACATATGCAGGACATAATAGCTAAAGACACAATGTTACTATATAGGAGGTTAGTCACTCGATTAATACTTGCCCATAATATTTGTGTCTCACCCGATGAAGAAATAATTCAAGTTGATAGATTTACCACTATCAATAGAAACATACTTAAAAGATTTAGGTGCATTTTTAGCAATGGTATATGGGTAAGGCAACTTAGAAGGACTTATCCTGTTCTCCCACAAGTATAACACCCCGAAACACCAATTTTTAGGGGAAATGAATCTCCTCCTCCTAGTCCCTTTGGTGCAGCACCTTCAGCTCCTGCTTCATCTTCTGAAGATCTCATTATGGCATAATTACATTAGATTAAATCACAACAAGAATAACTCAAATCACAGCAAAAGTAAATTCAAATTCAGCAAATTAAAATTTTGAAGGAACTGCAATAAATGAATCAAAAAATAGATGTCATATATAAGAACTATAGATTTCCTCCTAAGGATTAATCGATATGCCTTCTTATTCTATTACCTTGACATACGATCCTTGTATGATTACTCTTAATGCCAAGTTAAGGTTTTGCCATCTTCTTTCTTTTGTATGAAAGCCATGCTGTTTCTTTATGAGATGCAACCTTTGATGAATGCTGAATTTTTCTAATGAATTTTGGATTCTGTTTAATAGGATGAATTTTGTATAATCTTATGAATGCTAAATGATTGATCTTAATGGTGAATTTTTTAAATCATAAATTGTCGGCTTAAAAGTCTCATCTCTTTTTTTATTAATGACAAAGGGAGAGAAGAATGAGTAAAAGATTGATGAATTGTATGCCAATGTGATAGCATGACTTATTTGAATTGTAAAAGCTTATGTTAATGCAAATGTCTCGTATGCATCGATAGCATGACTTATATGAATTGCAAGAGCTGACTATGCATCATAAAACTCCTTGAGAATATCGTAAGTTTTTAGATTGGTTGATCATATTAAATCATACCTTACATTTATATCATGAGATTCATGTTGAAAGTTCACATCTCTTGTCGAAATAATAATTATCTTTTATCATTCGACTTGAAAATAATTTTCATAGCTTGAAATTATAAGAAATATGAAGTTTCGTATTTGCTCATGCTTATTAAGAATAACGATAAGTTCAACGGATAGAACTTATCGGTTTAGGCTTGAATTTAAAGAGATTGAATTTAAGTGTTTTTATCTTCTCATAATATAGCATATAGATAGGGGGAATTATGTTTAACTCCGTCATTAATTGATTGTCATCATAAAAAAGGGGGAGATTGTTGAATCTCGGATTTTAATGATGAAATCAATTGATGGGTTAATTGATTTAATTCATATTATTGAGTTAAGTATGCAGGATTAATTACGATAGCTTGAAGATATAAAGTAAGTCTACCGGAGTCAAGTTCGATGGGTGTTCGAGAGTCGACGAAGAGTTCGAAGATTCGTCGGAAGTGCTGCCGGAACCAACCGAGAAGAAATCAGGGACTTGCCGAAGTTTTCGGAAGTCCGCCAAAGAGATCGTCAGAGGTTCGCGGAGATCACCGAGAAGGTTCGGCTACTTGCCAAAGACTCGCTGAACTCACCACAAAATCGGGAGCCTGTTGGGAGTCCGCCGGAAGAAATCCAAGGGTGTATCAGAAGTCCGTCGGAAGATCACCGGAAAGCTCGCTAGAAGGAAACTCGATGTTGCCAGTTAAAAACCTACTTAAGACTATGTCCTAATTTTATAGTTTACATGTAATTAGGGTTGGGGTTAAGAGTTAATCCTATAACCTGGTTAGGGGCCAACTAGGCCCTAATATGAACTGGTTTAGGCCAAATTTAGAGCCCAACCAATGACCCGTAAGGACGAGAGGTGGCACTACCTAGAACCTGAGGGATTAGGCGATGGTATCACTGGACTAGGCGGTGGCGCCGCCCAGCACCCGAAAGGTCGGGTGATAGCACCGTCCAGAACCCAAGAGTTTCGACGATGGCACCGTTAGTACACTGTCAGTATCACATTAACAAGCAGTGGCACCGCCATTAATAGGCGGTGGCACCGCCAACATCAGGAAACCCAAAAGAATTCAAATTTGGAGCCCAAATTTGAATCCTCTTGGGGCCTATATATACCCTTCATTTCTCAGCACAGAAGACAATCTTTTTGAGAAGTAAGAGATTAAGATAAAGCCTTAGCAAAGTCTTTAGCAAGTCTTGTTTTCAATAGCTTAAGTATTCACCTCCCTCTTTCTCTTTGAAAATTTGTAAGAGTGTGAACCACTTGTAAAAGGTTGTAAGAGGGATATTTGTCCTTCTCCTTCAAAGTGATTTACTAATGAAAGTTGGAAGCCTCATCGAAGAAGGCTTCGCAAGTGGATATAGGTCATTTGACCGAACTACTTTAAATTGATGTGTTTCTTGAATGTGTGAGTGTTTACCTTTCTGAAATCATTATTTACATAGCAGCAAGCTTTCAGTTTTTATCTTCTAACTTTACTCAAGCTACTCTTGCCAAGTTATTCATTCTGGAATCGAAATCTCTACACATTTACGAAATTATTTTCAAACTTATAAGTTTTAATCCGCAGCACTAATTCAACCCCCCTCTTAGTGCCGCTCCGATCCTAACAATACAAATAACATATTAAAAAAAGAATTAAAATATTAGTTCAATATCTATTTTTTAATAGTAAAACTGCTAAATTAACTACTGAACAGTATCTTTTTTCGATATTAATTTCAGTAACCTATAAAAATTTTAGAATTTTACCAGTTTATTAGTTGGTATACGGACATACATTTGTCCGATATCATTCAATAAGTAATAACTTATATTCTGATTGCATTGGTGATTGGTTCCACTCTATTCTGATTACTCATTGGCAGAGAACAAGCAACTGGTTTATTTTATTTTTATTATTTTATAGATCAAGCAACTGTTGATCACCATCAGCCGGCACAGGAAGCACGGGCAACGGTTGGCATTTGTTTGGCACCGAGGCGAGGAGGTAAAGGAAGTAATAGCCACATGCACTGCTATGATTGAACCTTCCTACCAAATTGACCTATCATTAAAGGAAAAAAAGAAGGGAATTGTAGAAAACCATGGGATTAGACTTGATTGTTCTCCCAGTCTGCAGCCAATTTGAAGGCGAGATTAGGTTCAATGAATTAGGAATGAGTCCCTCTCAGTCATGTTATTTCTCAGATAAACATGGACGAGTGAACCATTCCATGGTGCGAAAAGGTTTTGAGAGAGGTAAGTCGTCCAAGAAATTATCTAACCCAGACTGGTTGATTGAATGAAGATTAAGTCATACGTACAGTTCAGGTCAGTAGTATTCGAGAGAGACGCGGATGAACAGAGTGTCCCATGATGCCGAGAAGACTTAAGTCGCATTGTGATGTGCTGATTCACTAACGTCGAGCACTAGATGCTTGAGAGATTTCAACATATTCCGACTGATACGAATGTTGGTGCAACATTATTGGCATCAGAAACTGGAGCATCAAACATCTGTGTGGAAGAAAATGGAGGGCTCGCTTGAAGATTCAGATGTCACACCACCTTCGTCAGTTGTGAGAAGAGGAAAAATTATAGCATTTGGCAACCAAATTAAATGCTCAAACCACTATCACATAATGTCGGATGATACTGACTGCATTTTAGAAAGGTGACCAATAAAAGACAAACTGAAAAGTTCCTTCTCCCCAGCAACGAGACAACATTTAGTAGAGCAAATGTAGCCGGAAAATAAGCTTCGAATTCCACTTAAGGGAACAAAGAAGGATTGCTGAGCCAAAAAAGATGACCTCGCAACAGGATGAGTCTTTACGACCCCCCAAGTTGTGGGGAATCTCTGCAACCCCAAACTTGTGGGCTTCTTCTACTTGCCCACTCCCTGCATCACTTGAGCCAAGAAAGCATGGAGGTTAATTACTTTGCAAAGAAGTTGGCAAAAGAAGGTTGCTATTTGCACAAGTCTCGTGTTATGTTGTGGAGGGTTTTCATTCTCTTTTGGCTTTTGATCGGGATATGTAATATTCTTATGCTCCGCTCTACTATGTGTTTTTGGAGAGAGTATATGCTGAGATCCAATCTCCACGTGACACCTCGGCACCAACCTGCGAATATTCTTATCATCAGAAGATGCACGATGATGATGATGTTAGCTTTTGTCTTATGATCGATGGGAAGAGTGACTGAGATTGTTCGCTCGATTCTTACAACTGACCCAAAGTGGGCTTGAGCTTCTTCTGAATTAGACCCCAAGCCGGCTTCCAGAGAAGAGATGGCCTATAGGATCTGTAGCTGATGAGTTCTAAAATTGATAGATAGAGCAATTAATATACGTCGTAAAGATCATATACAAAATTAACGTCGAAAGCTTCTTTGGTGCGATCATTCTGATGCTCAAACCCATATACGTGGGTTCAAATAGAGTTTCCGATCTTTGACCATAACCTGCCGATAAAGAGTGGTGAGAAAATATTTTAAGAATAATAAAAAAATATACTTTTTCTATCATACTTATTGTTGGTGTGGCAGATCTGACCGATCGGGATCGGATTCTTCTGGATGTGGAGTTTCGATTGACCGAAAAAAATATTAATCATATTAGTTAAAAACTTTGATTAGGTAAATAAACTAAGCTCGAGAAAGCCTAAGACGGAGAGGCTCGAGTCCTAAGTTTTAGCTGAAACCGCACAATTTTCCACATTGTTCTCTTCTTTTTCACTATGTGTTCTGACGTGTTGACGAAGTTTAGTTAACAATACGATTTCCTTTTTTAAATACGTAAAAATTATTGTATTCTAAAAAATTAAGTAAATAAAAAATCTTAATCGCATACAAAAATAGTTCAAAGTAATTAGTTTTCTTAATTAACAACATACCAATATGATTTCTCTGAATGCCCTCCTCCAGTGAGTATTCCTCCGTCCAAAATGCTACTAGCTATACTTGCAAATACACTTTGTATTATTAATGATTATAATTAAGAAATTTTGAAATATAAAAACTTAAAAATACCTATAATTCCCTTTAATTATTGCATAAAAATAATTTTAAATGAACAATTACAAATTTACTAATTCATAATAATATATAATGCTTTTTTTTAAAAAAATACTCTTGTTTAAAGTTCCAATACCGTCATTTTTGTTTAAAGCTTTAAAATGGAAAATATAAAAATTAATAACTTTAAAGGTACCACACATAAATGGTCTTCATCGCTAAAGACTTTTATCGGCTAATTATCTATTATATCGTTTATAATCAATATACATTTACCGATCCAGCTTTGGTAACCAATCTAATTCGTGGATGAATCGTGGGACTTATGAAGCAAAACGTGCAAGATATGAATTAAATGATTGCCCGAATCTAATTAGTGGATCAAGGTATTATCTTGATCAAACAAAAAGCAAAACTTTTTCTAAGCTTGACGGATCCACAAGGTGCCATCCCATCTAAATTTTACGCGGATCTTGAAGCAGAGGCGTCAAGAGAATCCTTGAGCTCCCTCGAATCGTTGGATGCACCACTTTAAGATTCGTGCGGAGGCACTTGGTTTAATGCTGCACGCGGATTTAGTCGTTCTATCCCTTCGAAATGACCATTTTGCTCCTCGGGCATCTCACTTTTTACAATCGAGTCCAAAGATATTAAAATAAGCTCTAGTCTAAATAATGTTATATTATCCGAATATCGAGCATGCACAATTTAGTTAAATATTTTTTATATAAAAAAGGGTGAATTCTCATTAGAAAAAAGTTGGAACTTCTAGAATTTTCAACAGAATGCTTTAGTCTTAAAAAATTCTTTATTTTTGATGGAATGAAAAAATTATTTTACCTCTTAGACCCACTATCCCCTCTTATTATCTTTGCCATCAATCATCCCTATTTTTGAGTGGATTCCTACGTTGGATTTGCTCGGAGGTGCAACAGCTCTTCTGTTTTACTGTGAGCTCTTTTTCATCGATTATAGGGGAGAAATGAGGGATGACTCAACTTTGCCCATCATTTTTATTGGTTATAAAGACTATACCTTCATCCATTATAGGGGAGAAATGAGGGGTGACTCATCTTTGTCCATAATTTTTATTGGTTATAAAGACTATACCTTCATCACTTAGAGCCAATTGTTGTATCTTTAATATTGGGTGGTAGCTAATCGAGATGGTTATTTTTAAAAAAAATAATATTCTAAAAAAAGTGCTATTTGAAAAATTATGAATTTTTTACGAAAATTTGTCCATTAAAAAAATCCCCGTTTCTTCTACTGCATCACGTGAGTTTTGTACCCTTTTATTAATAGCTGAAATGACTATAGCGCCCTTGAAAGGATTCACAGTTAGGCGGTCATTCTGGTAAATAGTCGTAAAACAAAGGGTCTATTGGTTCATATGGGCGGACAAGAAGGACCTCCTCCTCCCATCTCCTCGGCTATAAATAGGGCGGGGTTTCTTCAACATCGAAATACCCCAATCGCAGAGGACGAGGGCGGACGCGTCTCCCCTATTTCCTTCGCCTCCGTCGTAGTTTAGATCCCTCCCTGGGTCTCGATCTCTTGCCGGTTTGGGGATCCCCCGTAGGCCTCACGCATGAGCTGGTTTGAGAATCTCTGCGGCCTCTCCGATCCGAGCCAAGACGGGCTCATGATCTTTGTCCTCCACCTCTCGATTCCTATACGTTCGAGTAATCCTTCCTTGAATTCTCTACAATCTTAAGCGGCGAGGAGAGGCCCTACGATTGGTTCTTGTGCCGAGGGGGGAATGACGTCGAAAGGATTATCGAGCCGGAAAAATTTTGGTATTGGCGGTATCAACCTTCTTTGATTTGTCTCTTGATCTTTTTTGTGATGGGATTTGTGAATTTTTTGTGGCTTCTGATCGGCTTTGGTTTGGTTTATGTATGGCATTCAATGCAAATCTGGAATTTTGTTGTTGATTGTAGATATTTTGTTATCAATTGGACTGTCTCGGCATGTACTTGTACATAGTTAAAATATTTGTAGCTTTCCCTGTATCCACGACCTTCGATCATATTTTGGCTTTGAATATTAAACTTCATGGTTTTGCATGTTTGTTAGAGATTCTAGAAATATAACGAGGATCACTGACATCGAAGAAGAAAATGAGAAAAGAAATGACTCTAAAGTATCAATTTTTGAAAGTCATTAACAGATAGTTAGTATCATGCAATAAATATGTTATATATATTCTCTGCGGGTATCCAACTTTTTTCCACTTGTTCATCTTCGTTTATTAACTGACTAAATCTTCTTCTCCATCTTTTCATTTCATCCTATCAATTTCTGAATTTAATGTCCTGATCTTTAATCAATGTCCCGTAACACAATTCTGTCTGCTCAATGTTCTTCCATTTTATGGAAAATTTTAGCATCTAGGTCAACTAGCAAAAAGATTCCAAATTGTTAATGCTTTATAGTTTCTGTTTTGTTACCTGTTCGATGACTATACAGATTCATAAGGTTAAGCTTAGTAATAATATGTAAAGAAAAAAAAAATAAGAAAGGTGGTGGGGTGTGGAAAAAGATTCTTCTTTTACATAGACGCCTAAATAACAAGTGCAACGAGAAACAAGCCTTCTGCACCCAGATATGCAAATTCCTCATCTTGAAGGCAAACATAATTGTATCTACTATATTATAATATTGAAGGTTCATTTCACATGCTTTAGGATGGAGATTCAAACTACAACTTGGTCTTAAAAATTCCTTACATTTTCAAAAGAAAGTTTAATTGAAGATTGTTTACATTGAGTTTGAAATGAACAAGTAAATCGGTGAGCCACATAGAAGCTTCGTAGAAAATCCACTCAAAAGGCTTTGAGTTGCAGGATCCTGCTTAAGCGCCCAACTCAATCTGTAGAGAAGATGTGTGGCTAACAGAATGTTGCTAACATAGCGTTAATGGGCACTCCAATCACTCTGTTTTCTTGGTGTTTGGAGTCTAAAGGATACGAATTTCCAGTGTTGATTTGTTAATTACCCAAGTAATTGGAGAAAACATCAAATATCAATTAAATCCAAAGTAAGATCTGTTGGAGGTATGATAAATTTTATCACTTGGTATATGAAGTGCAGAAAGCGAATGGGATCTTGCAAGTAAGGTTTAAGGATTTCAGTGAGATGATGGCATTCTTGTGTGAAATCTTGTTGCTTATTCAAGTGGCAGCATACAGTATGCAAATGTTTTTCATGAATTCTCGAGTATAACAGCATACCCATATACAAAGCTTTCCTATGACTCTTTGATGTTTGCTTAGAGTGATGTAACTATGCTTACTAATTTTATATCATCTAATTAACAACTGTAAATTTCTTTCTTTTTAGGTCTCTACACCTCTCTCTTTTTTAGATAACTTCTACGGTTCTTTTATAAATAACTATATTTATTGTCTTAGGTCTTCTAGTCTCTCACGTTGAGAGACCACAACCTTCAGTTATTGTGATTGGTGGAGGAATTTCAGGGATTGCAGCTGCCCGTGCATTGTCTAATGCTTCTTTTAAGGTAATCCTTTCTCTTGCTCTTTGTCACTGACACTTTATACCTTATTTGAAAATTAGAAGCTTTCTTAAAGTTACTTTACATTAAGTAAGCCAATTCCATAGTGCTCAGAATATTAGAACCTAATATCATATGCTATCTTGTTCAGGTCATTCTGTTGGAATCACGTAACCGCCTTGGTGGGCGGGTGCATACCGACCATTCTTTTGGTTGTCCTGTTGACATGGGAGCATCATGGTGAAGTTCTATTTTAAAGTCAATCTTTCTCGATAATAATACATTGCAGTTGGGCTCATTGATCTCTTCTCCATGCTTTTTGGTGTTCAGGTTACATGGTGTTTGCAATGAAAATTCTCTAGCTCCATTAATTCGTGGCCTAGGCCTAAGGTTATACCGCACTAGTGGTGACGACTCTGTATTGTATGACCATGACCTAGAGAGGTACTCATTTTTCTATATATCTTCTAATTATTCTTGATGCTTTGGGATTCCATAGATGGATTATGATTTATATTTTAGTTCAAAGAACTACAAAATAATTTATGTACTGTACTAAGTTGGTAAATGATAATGTATATCTGAGCTTGATTGATTATTTGTTTTAATTGTATAGTTCTCAAGGGTTAGGTTTGAATTTCTTTTAATTGTATTCTGAAGGACCATGACGACTTTTATTTTTAGGTCAGGACAAAAAATTTTCATGTTTTTTTTTTATGTACTCATGCTTGTTGTGTAGGGTTTTGTGTAGCGAGTTCCTTTTGTAATCAAGATGGCATGATAGATTTGCCTCCACCTGTATAAATAAACTGGTTATATACATACACATACATACATACATACATACATATATAATAATAATAATAATTATTATTATTATTATTATAATTATAATAATAAATCTGTATGGATGAAATTAATCGTTTTTCTAAATTAATAAGAGATTTGGTTGGTATGTGTAGTTATGCTCTTTTTGACAAGGATGGGAACCAAGTCCCTCAGCAAGTAGTCACAAAAGTAGGAGAAGCATTTGAGAGGATTCTCAAAGAGGTATTCTTTAGTGTTCTCTGGATATTTTTCTTGCTTCCCTTGTACCTATATTGGCTTCAATATGATGTGATCATAAAGATTATTATTTTTCATATCACAGACTGAGAAAGTAAGAGATGAACATGTCGTTGACATGTCTCTTTCCCATGCTATTTCCATTGTTATGGAGAGATATCCACAACTAAGGTATGTCATTGCACCTAGCTGAATAGGACCTCACAGTAATGTACTGTATTTGGCCGAGTGGTCAACTAATGTGTTTCCTCAATTTACAGGCAAGAAGGGATGGCACATGAAGTGCTGCAATGGTTTATATGTAGACTGGAGGCATGGTTTGCTGCAGATGCGGACACTATATCACTGAAAAATTGGGATCAGGTAACGACTTTGCCATGTTATCATTGTCACAAATTTGGTCCTCACAAAGGAGATTATGAAGATAGCTGTTACAGAATTTATCTCTTTTATGATCATAGTCTGGTATCCTATTCTCACAACTCAGTGGAAATAAACTGCCTAATGGTACAGGTTAAAGTAAGTCTCTCTCATCTCCTTTCTTAACCCAGTTTGTAGCTATGCCAGAAAGTCCTAGAAAAAAGGAAGGTTAAAATTATTTAGTTGATTAGTTAATTTAGCTTCAAACTGGGTGCAGACACAGAAGCCTTCCGGATGATCTTTCTGCAGTTTTAGGCTAAAATTGTGAGAGAACAATGTATGTGATATATGCTGCTTTAAGGAAAAGCAACAAAGAAAGAAAGGGAAGAAGTTTCTGGCCTTAGCCTAAAATAATCTGTCAATAATATGCTGTTACTATAAGGGAAGAGGAGGGAAGGGTAATTATTAATTAGTAGGTTAAGAAGAAAGATGAGATCATGGAGCTGATGGCATACAAGATATTTTTTCTTTGAACTCACATCAATCCCCAAAACAGAATAATTTCCTATCATTTATGCACTCTCAACTGATTAAGTATTATAAAAAAGGAATTATAATGTAACTCAGTGTTTTTAAAGGCACTAGGTGCTAAAAGGCATCAAGGTCCCAAAACGTTTGAGGTGCTAAGCTCTTGCTTAGGCATTTGCTCGAACGAAGCAAGGTGCTCTATAACATTAAAATATATAAAATATATAATATAATTAATAAATATGATTAATAATGCTAAATAAGGATTAATAATCCTAAATAAAAATTAGTTGTAAATAGGGTCAAGAGTTCTAAGGATTAATATTAGTTTTAATTTATTGGAAGATATGGTAATAGTAGTTAACAATAGTTTTAATATTAGTTCTAAGGATTAACAATCCATCAATAATAGTTAAGCCACTATTAACAGTAGTTATAATAGTGCGCAGTAGGGGGGACAAGAGGAGTCATCAACGGTGGAAAGTGGGGAAGGAGAGGGCGACGGTGATGGAGAAACCTTCAGGTGGTGGCAGCGATGGCAAAGGAAGCTGCAGACGATGGCAGTAGTGGTGGAGAAAGTTGCGGTCCTATCTCTAGGCGATGGAAGGTGCACATGAAAGCAGTAACAATGGAGGGAACTGCACACAAAAGCTATAGTAGTAGGAGCTTCGGACCTATCCGTCGGTGGTAGACGTCGAACCTATCCGTCGGTGGTAGAGGAAGCGTCGAACCTATCCGTCGGTGGTAGAGGAAGCGTCGAACCTATCCGTCGGTGGTAGAGGAAGCGTCGAACCTATCCGTCGGTGGTAGAGGAAGCGTCGAACCTATCCGTCGGTGGTAGAGGAAGCGTCGAACCTATCCGTCGGTGGTAGAGGAAGCGTCGAACCTATCCGTCGGTGGTAGAGGAAGCGTCGAACCTATCCGTCGGTGGTAGAGGAAGCGTCGAACCTATCCGTCGGTGGTAGAGGAAGCGTCGAACCTATCCGTCGGTGGTAGAGGAAGCGTCGAACCTATCCGTCGGTGGTAGAGGAAGCGTCGAACCTATCCGTCGGTGGTAGAGGAAGCGTCGAACCTATCCGTCGGTGGTAGAGGAAGCGTCGAACCTATCCGTCGGTGGTAGAGGAAGCGTCGAACCTATCCGTCGGTGGTAGAGGAAGCGTCGAACCTATCCGTCGGTGGTAGAGGAAGCGTCAAGCGTCGAACCTATCCGTCGGTGATAGAGGAAACATCGGACTTGTTTGTCGGCAGTGGAGGGAGCTGCATATGGAGGCAGTGATAGTGGCCTAGAGGTGGGTTGGGGCGGCGAGAGTAATCAGTATTTACTACTAGTAGGTCAGAGGTCACACGCAGTGGGGGATGTGGAGATTCTGTTAGTGTTTGCTATGCTTTATTGGTTCGATTGAACCAATGAAAGTTACTGTTCAATCGAACCAGAGTTGACAGTCTGGTTCGATTTCTTACTTTCAATAGAGTGCTTGCTCGAGGTACCTAGCTTCTGGACTCAAGCAAGTGCGCAGGCGGTGCTTCACTAAAGCGCGCCACCCTACCATTGTGCGAGGTGCTTGGGCCATGCCATGCCTCTTCTGAGTGCCTAGGCGCCTTTTCAAAACATTGATGTAACTAGGCCTCTGTGATCAGAAAATAATAGTCTTCTATGCTTTCTATATAAAGCATCCATATGCGCTCTAAAACTGATTCACTAAACCAAAAATCACTATATCATGCACTACTCACAGTATATTGTCATGCTTTTTTCATGATTAGTATGTCAACAGTAACAGTCTACAGCAAAACCCAGCCAAAATTTAAATTTGATGATAGTCCAAGCCTGGATAGATACAATAAACAACGATTATTTGACTATGTGAGTTGAACCAGACCTAGCCAGGTTTCATACAAGTTGAACACATTATGATTTTGGATTTTGACTAGCAGTTGCATTTAAGAGTTTTAACTACAATCAACCCATTAAATGGGTCTGGATTCATTTAAACCACACCTCAGTTATATGAATAGTTAAAGGTGAGTTTAGTGGGAAAAGGTACAATGTACCAAGTCATGGTCTGCACGACAGCTTTATAGCAGCTGAAAGCTGGTTAATAGTGTATCGATAGTTAGAATTTGTGCACTTCAATAGGGAATCTGAGGCGAGATTGATAAGTGGCCTGGCAGGTGGCAGTTAGTTTTGATAATAATGGTTCTCAGATAAAAGCTGTCACCATGATCATAGAGCGCAGGCCACAATTAATTTTGTTTACGGGAGGGGATTTTCTACTGTTTATTTGGTCCAGCATGGCCTTTCTCCTGATGTTATTAGGTTATGCTCTGGCTCATGGTTCATTATTGACAATAATTTAACCCACGAGTATAACTTTTGACATGTTTAATTTAATTTTCCTGGTTCAGAGCTACAATTATTGTTCCCTTAAAATTCTGTTGCATGTTTGTTGAGTTTCTATTACATTTTTTGGCATGCACTAATTGTAAATTTATGTTCAGAGAAATTGACAGTGACAAGTCAAATGAGTAAAAATGACATGACTGGTTACTCATCTTCTTTTGAAAGCAGGAACATGTTCTCTCTGGTGGTCATGGACTTATGTTGCAAGGTTACTATCCTGTTATACAAGCCCTTTCAGAGGATCTTGATATTCGTCTGAATCATAGGTATACTTTAATAAAATGTTCTATTAATCTCCTTCTGGGTAGAAATCAACAGTATTCTGAAAGTTCTTGTGGCCACATAAGCTGCTGCACATGGAAGGCAGTCATATGCTGAACTATACAGAAAAGAAAAACCTTGTCATTAATTTTGGTGCAGTGTCACAGTATACGGGTCACTACACATGTCTCAAACACTTGCCCATACTCATCACTTGAGTAGGTTCTTAGATGAGTATAAAGATAATTCCTCCTTGAGATAATCCTGAACTAGTCATCTTTTTAATTATTTTCTATTGTATGCTAGTCATGTGTTTTGTGTGCTCTTTCTGTTGTAACTTATTTCTTAACCATGATTCTTTTTCTAAATAGCAGAGTATTTCATATAAACTTCATATGCCACATATGCATTTTGTGTTTTCTCAGCTCAACACACTGTGTTTATTCTCTATTGAAAATAATCTGTAGCATCTCTACTTGTCATATGTGATTTTTTACATGGAGCTGTTTATAACTGACATCAGTTAGCTACTTGAATAAACCTTTGTCAGTTCCCCATGCCCTGGGTCACATGATTGTGATAACACCTTGTTATCCTAGCTGGGGCTTTAAGAAATGGGGTTTTAGATTTAAACCATGTATTTAGATGGTGATCTTCTTATGAAAATTTGTGAGCAAGTGTTACAAAATTTCTTTTACTGATTCTTTTAACATCAATAGATGGTTGATTACTAGCTAAGAGTATGTCTAGGCTAAACTTCAGAATCTTTAACTGTGCACTACTTATTGGTGGTTTCTTAGAAATTATATCCCTACCATGATCTTCATCAAATAAAATGTTTTCCATTATTTTAACTGACACAATGCAAACCAAAACATGGAACCTTAGAGTAACTGGTAAGGCCTAATCTTTTGGATCACCATCACATCATCCAGAACCCAAATAAATTATGAGTTTAATAAATGGAAGGGTGTAATTTTCTTTTGATATATAGTGGTATCTTGGATATCTCTTCATAATCTCTTTAGAAAAACACTTACAAGTCAAAAACCAATTTTAAGGTACTATAGATGATATGAATTCTTTTTGTTTTGTCTACATTTTGTCAAAGAGCAATTGTATTTGCAAAGAATGTGTGCCTGAAAGAAACAAACAAATTTGACATTCTCAGGCTGCTGTATGATTTGAGTTATCAATTGTTTGGAAGCTAATTATAGAATATTCTGATTACAGAGAGTTTTCTTCATATTATTCTTATTTTGCTGATTAAGGTCCTTGAAGGTTGCTTTATCGATAACTTCTTTTCAATGGAAAGGATCTAGGAATGCCCCAGTTATTACATCTTATGTTACCGAGACAATGAGACTGACAAACCTGATTAAGTTAGCAATTTGTACTTAAGCTTTTTTTTCTGCTTATTTACTACTTTTTTTTGTATCTATTCATGTGATCAGGGTGAAAAAAATTGCACAGTGCAACAATAGAGTAATAGTTACAGTAGAAGATGGAAATACATTTGTAGCTGATGCCGCTATTATTACTGTTCCTCTTGGGGTTCTCAAAGCTAATCTTATAGAGTTTGAGCCTAAGCTTCCGGAATGGAAACTCTCTGCGATCTCTGATATTGGTGTTGGCATCGAGAATAAGATTGCTCTTCGCTTTAGCAATGTTTTTTGGCCTAATGTAGAATTTTTGGGTTTAGTAGCTCAGCAATCTTATGCTTGTGGCTATTTTCTCAATCTCCACAAGGCTACAGGACATCCTATTCTTGTGTACATGGCTGCTGGAAGATTTGCTTATGACATGGAGAAACTTTCTGATGAAGAAGCTGTCAACTTTGTGATGTTACAGCTGAAGAAAATGATACCAGATGCAACAGATCCGGTTAGTTTCTATATATTGATCATATGATGCTTTAATTCCTTGAAGAGTTCAAATAAACCAAACTATGATATTTTGGCAGATACAACATCTGGTTTCGCACTGGGGAACAGATGGAGATTCCCTTGGTTCCTATTCTTGTGATCTAGTTGGGAAGCCAGCTGACATATATGAGAGGTTTTGTGCTCCTGTCGACAATTTGTATTTTGCTGGTGAAGCAGCAAGTGCTGACCATTCTGGTTCTGTTCATGGAGCTTACACCTCAGGCGTGATGGCTGCTGAAGTATGCCAAAGGCACCTCTCAGTACAGCATGGCATATCAGATCTTTTCCAGCTTGTAATGGGGGAGGAACTCAGTGAAGCCATGGTTCCCCTTCAGATATCTAGGATGTAATGCCGTCGCCATTGCTACATTTCTAACTATTGCTAACACTAGTTGAGTATGAGCTTAATATAAAGCTAATGAAGCTTCTGTATTAGTTAATAAGGTCTTGAAGTATGATGTTAAACTTCAATATCTGCATAGTTTCCATGCGTTGTGCTGATTTCTTATATTCTGTTCTTACACAAATCAAACTATGAAGTGGGGTACCAGACAGGTAAACAACCTTTTTAGATTCCTTTTCTGTTCTCCAGGGTTTTTAGTTTCGGCCAGTGTTTTGGATGGTTGGATTCAGGTTTTCTTTTCAGCATTGGATTTGTTCATCCCTTTGCTAATAGTAGATGACTTTGGTTTTCTCCAACCTCCAACGGTGTATAGAATTTGATAATTAAGAATTTACCAGCATGCACTATTCGTACATTTCATGGAATTACACAGGCATCGTTAGTCACGTGATATGACATTTTGTCCCTATACATCCAATATCATCATAATATTGGATATATATATATTGAATTATAATAGTGGTCCTATCTAATTAGATAATATATTTCATAGATATTATTAGATTTTGATTATAATTATCAATCAATATAAAAAGTCTAAAAAGTTTAAGATTTCTTAAAAGATGATTTGATGGGAGATTTTTCTAATCATCATCCTAGCTCTCTGTTGTCATTTATAAAAATATAAGATCTTATAAGGATGAAACATTAGTTACTAACATGCTTATAGTGGTCTCCTAAAAGATACGAAGAGAGGAGAAGACGAGTTTAATTCTTCTTGTAGATTGACATCGCTACAGGTCTTGAAAAGATAGGAAGAGAGGAGAAGACAAGTTTGAATCTGACGATTATGCACTTACAGATCAGATAAAGACTTTTTGAATGACTTGATCTAATGTTATTTGATTTCAGTTTCTGACATTAAAATTTTTCATATAACAGTAACATAATCATGATTTTTATGCTTACAATTAGTATCAAAACTATGTTTTGAAATCAAATACCTTATATTTATTTATTAGCACAATTCGTTTGAAAAAAAGTGTTATTCGATTTTGATTTATAATACATAAATGATTTGTTTGTGTTGACGATATGTTTTTCCATTTAGTCCATTATGTTGCCTGCTTGTGAGTGATGCATGGTTCCTCATGTTTGATCGATAGGCCACCATCGATAGTTTATTGTCGACGACAATGTTATTGAGAGCGATGGTCTTTAACAATTGTCACTTAGTAACGAGTAGTAGTTGTGTACAGGTGCTACTATATGCAGCAAAAGCATTACAGGGTATAACAACCGATGGCGACTGCATGTACAGTTACTTGTGTGCCATGATTGGTGTCAATGGGATGCCGAAAGCTGCAATTTCCAATAGCTGCGTAACATAGAAGAATAGTTACTGACGCAGCCACATGTCACCATAATTGTGGGGTCATCGATTGGTGTGTATGCATAACTTCACGATGGGATGATCGTGGGTGGCACTTAATCGATGACGCCCCATGAGGAACTTGCACGTGGTGAGAACAAATGCATGTGAGCACGGAGATATAATGTGACACGACAACTAGTGAGGTCACTAGTCGGTTACGTAAGAATAGCCGTTGCTCAGGGTGATGATCGCACAGTGCGAGTGCAACGTGCCAGATTGCAAAAGAAAAAAAAAAGTTTCATTTATTGAAATTATAGTTTTGCTCTTATAAATCTCTTAATTTCAATTTATATCTTTTGAGAGTTTTGCCCTTTAGAAACTATATTTTCATTATATATCATAAGAAAAATTATAGTTTTATTCCTCAAAAATTAATTTTTTTTACTTATCTCCTTAATTATAAAATTATTTAATTTGATTTATTTTAATCTTGATCATGAATGTATTTTGACTGCTTGACTGAATCAAGTTTTGATTAAATTTAGGGAAAGTCAAATTTTGATGATCAACTTTAATTTTTGACTAACTTACTTGGGTTGATTTTTAGCCTAATTTTGGGCTCGTCCAATTAAATAGGGTTAATTAATCTAATTTAGGATTTCATATAGAATTAAATAAATAAATTATAATTTTTTTTATAGTTTTCTCATATGATATATTGATAAAATTTTATATGTGATAATAAAAAATTAATTATTATTCTTGGATATTTATTTGATTATTCATATATATGTTTAAAATTATAAAATATATTTATTTTTCATATAAAAGCATGATTTATGTTCATCCTGATTATAGTTATCATATGAGTTTTTCTTTTTACTGATTGATATTTAATAATTATTATGATTATTATTTTATTATTATTAAATTATTTGGTATAAATTAGATTAAAAATATTTGATAAATATTTTTTGTAACTTACATCCCTAAGCTTTATCTGGCTAGTAGTTGCCAAGGTGATTTTGGATAGTAAACTTATGGGATATGAATTGTAATAGATATCTTATCATTTATAAGATATTTTAAATTATATTATATTATTATATTAGTCTTATAGTCATCAAACTAGTTAAGACTAATAACTTCTAAAATTACATTAAAGACTTAGTTTTAAATGATATTAAAAATTAATATTTATAATGACACATAATTAGAAGATCTAGATAATCCCAAATAAGAATCTATTTCAAATATTTATACAATGGGTAAGATGATACTATTTTAGATATCCTTATAGTTTAGGATTATATACCCAAAGATAGTAATATTCCATAAGAATTATATCAATAGTTCAACATTTATTGAAAAACTTAAAATATTAATATTATTTTATTTTATTATAATGATACTACTTTCATTTTATTCTTATTAATGTCTCTCTATTTTTTAGATTAAATTATTATAAATAGCTAAAGCATATATAATTTATATTTTATATTGGATGTGCTAGACCTTGATCATACTAGTTGAAAGGATATTAAAAATAACTACTGAAAGTTTCATAGAGTAAATAATTGACATAAATGATCAAGAAATGTATAAAAAATTTAATTTTATGATAATTATTAATAAATATTTAGACTTCATTATAATCTATAACTAGCATATTTGAATATTTAAAATTTTAATGTTAATTTATTGATAAATCATTGACTAACATATTTATAAAAAATCAAAATAAAATTTAGTATGATGGTATTTGAGGAATTCAAGATTATATATACACTTAATATAGCTAACAAAGCTGTAAGGTCAAAAACATTAGGCATGAATGTAATTAAGTTATTTCTCATATAATTTATTCTTAGTTTGATGCATTTAAAATTTGTTACAATACAAAAGGATAAGTAAAATTTAAATGAGTTGACTAGTATATGTGTTATTAAGAATTAATATTAAAATAGAAAAGACTCATAATATTTTAGATATTACTCAAGGAGTGGATAATAATAAAAGAAAGTTAAAGCACAAATCACGAGTTTATAAATAATCTATAAACTTATAAAAAAAACTTTATAGTAAAGTGCTTTTGTGATAAGAAAATTTACGTGAAGGACTATAAGATTTTGGTTTGAAAAGGAGAGGTATAAGTTTAATCTTTATATGTTTCAAATCAAACATTACAAAAGTCATTTTTTTAATACTTGATGGATTGATTCTAATGCTTCAACTTATGTTACCAATAATAGAAATTTATTTTAAATATAAAAAAATAAAATAGTATAAAATATTTATCGTTATATGAAATCATCTTAAAGTAAAAATGATAATAGTAGGTACTTATCGCCTATGCTTAGAGATGATTCATTATATGAATCTTGAGAATATATGTTATGTTTTTGCAATTCTAGAAATTTGGATTCTTTATCTAGAATTATCAAGATTTTATTTCTCTTTTAGTGATGGTAAACTTATCATGATTCAATAAAGTCTTTTAAATTTTATATGATGATTTATCTAGAATTAATATGAATCTTTAGTTTAAAATGATTCTATAATCAAATATTAGAATGAAATATAGTTTCATAAACTCATTGAGATTATATATGCTTGCATATATGAGTTACTCCATTTTTTTATTTTATTGAAGAGAGATATGTTATCACTTTTATAGATTATCTATTGAGATATGATTATTTAAGATCTCAAGCTATTGACATCTTTAGGTGTACATAAATAAAGTCAAAAGATAATTAGATAAAAAATTAAAATTATCATATTTGACAAAGGTTATAAATTTTATAGTAGTTATGATGAGTCGGATTATAATTTTGACTCTTTATTATATTCTTAAAAAAGTGAGGTATTTGTGCTTAGTATATTTTATCACATGTGCTAAAGCAAAATAAGGTTATTGAAAGACAAAATCGTATTCTCTTGTGGATATAGTTACGAGCATGATGAGTTATTTTCTATACTTTAATCAATGTAAGGAGAAACTCTAGGATTATCATGTATATCTTAAATAGGATTACTAGTAAGTAAATTTCATTAACTTTCTTTGAGTTATGAAATAGTAGGAAACCCAACTTGAGATATGTATATATGTTAGGACCGTGGGGAATTAGTGCCTTCGTAAAATTATATCGATTCAAAAATCTCATTTGATAAAGCCCATATCAGAAATATGAGTTTAACTTGAAATGTTCGTAAAAGTATTGAGCAAGTAAATCAATTTGCAATATGAATGAAAAACAAAAAGTAAATGCAAACCTAGTTTATAGTGGTTCGGTCGTCGTGACCTATGTTCACTCGTGATTCCTTTTCCATCAAGGCCACCGATATTCACTACCGATTTTCTTTCAACAGGCGAAGATCAACTACCCTCTTACAACTCTTTTTCCTTTTAACAGGCTTAGGATAGAACCTTTACAACTCTCTTTTACACTAGACCTCACTTCTCCCTTTAGAAGACTTTTTAAACTTAAGAGGAAGAGACTCTATACTTCAAGAGAGTTTATATCTTTTTTTCTCAAGTATATTTTCTCCCTTTTCTACTCTATTTCTTGCTGTTTTAAGCAGGAAAGAGTGAGGTATTTATAGACCCCAAATAACTTCAAAAATAGAGCCAAAAAGTATCACATTCTTGGTTTCAAGGATACTAACGGTACCACCACTAGTATTGGGTGGTACCATCGCCAGTACTAGGTAGTACCATCACTTGTCAATCTGACACCGGGTGGTACCACTGCTTAGTCTGGCGGTATCACCGCTTGACTGTATCGGAGATTAGGCTTTTGACTTTTCCAACTCATAGGCGATTCCACCGCTAGTTTGGTGGTGCCACCGCCTGACCAAACTTTTGAATCACTGAATGAGCCTCCCAATGAGCCCAAATCAATCCTAATTTAAGTCTAATTAGCCCCTAATTGAGTTAGCATGATTATATGAAAAACTAACTCAATTAGCCCCCTAAACTACTTCAATCTAGACAAATTGTATAGTATGTCATTGGTTCATCCAGCCTTTGTCAGACCTTTTAGCGTATCGTCCTCTCATTCAGTATATTGTCCAATCGACATATTGACCTTCCACAATATCTAATCTTTCTAGTGCAATGTCTGATTTTTCTAGCTTGATGCTTGAATTCATAACATGAAATCCTTCTACTGGTACGTCGACCAGTTCTCTAGCTTGATGTCTAATCTTCTAGCATATTTTACTCTAGCCTAACTTCTGATTCTTCATGTTTCAATCAATTTGCCTTTGTATGATTGAAGATAGTCCTACGTTACTCAAACGCTGATTAGATCATAACTTCATTAATTGATTTTATCATCAAAATCTGAGATTCAACAATCTCCCCCCTTTTTGATGATGATAATCAATTAATGATGGAGTTTCACTAAACTCTCCCTATCTATATGCCATAATTTCAATCATGAATCAAATGTAATACATCATATCAATATAATCATTACTATATCATAAGTTGAAGTATTGCATGCATAATCATCATAAATAATTTTAAAATATAAAAGTACATCCCCTTTGTCATTAACAAAAAGAAGTATAACTAGCATATTTTTGAAACATGTAGGTTCTACTTCACTATATTCACTATATTCACTATAGAACATGCAAGCTAGCAAGGTTTAGAGATATGCAAGTTTAAAAATTTTGTTTTTCTTAAGACGTGGAAGCTAATGCTTTAGCTTCTTCTTGAAATTTGCAAGCTAGCACTTTTGGTTCTCTTTGATATTTATAAGCTAGCAAGTTTTTCTCTTCAAAATGTGCAAGCTAGCACTTTTGTTTCTCTTTGAGATTTGCAAGCTAACAATACTTTCTCCCCATTTGTCATTGTAAAAAGAAGGGAATAATACAATATTGTAATTCTTTTCTCTTTACATTAATTTTTAAATCATAACAAATATTAATAATAAAGATAAATTTACATCAAGAGTGATCAATTTGATGATGGGGTATAGATATCATAAATACAAAGGAGTCATAAACAAATCTTTATGAATATCGAAAGATCATGACTCATTTTGATAAGTTTCCTCTTTAGTAAAAAAAAAAAAAATCATACGAGAACAAATAATATGAGACTCGATTCATAAAAAACAAATCTCAAGTTATAATTATGAGAATTCAAGAGAAAATCATGATTTATTTGGATAAATATTTTCTTTAGTAAATAGCAAAAAAAAATATAGAAGATTAAAATATCTTGATTCATGTAGAATAAATCTCAAGTTATAAATCTTGAGAAATTAAGATCATGGTTTGTTTGCACAAGTCTTCTTTAATAAATAGTGAGAAGAAGAAATCATAGAAGATAGAAAAGATTTTGATTCCCATAAAAGATATCTCAAGTCAAGAAATCAAGAGAAAGTTTATGATTCGGTTGGAGAAAGTGAAAGATTTGGATAAAACTCATTCAAATTCAATTCGTCAAATTATCAAAATCACTTTCATAGTTCAAGAGATTCATAAAAAATAACATAAATATATTCATATTAGCATGCCATAGTTTTTCATACAAAAGTCATGCATAATCATTTAAAAATAAAAAAAATAAGTTTCATCATAAAAATCATCAAGATCAATAAGTCATAAATCATAAAAATCATCATTACTTTAAATTATCATTATATCATTACATCATTAAACATAAAGCATCTTCAATCAAAATCATTTTGTTTCGGCTAGTGAGCTTTATGAAGTTTGTTGGATTTCCGGTCATATACCTTGAGCATCCACTATCAAGATTTTAATTTTTGCTCTTAGCTTTTGGTTAGAGAAAGTGAAAGATTTGGATAAAACTCATTCAAATTCAATTCATCAAATCATCAAAATTACTTTCATAGTTCAAGAGATTCATAAAAAATAACATAAATAGATTCATATTAGCATGCCATAGTTTTTCATACAAAAGTCATGCATAATCATTTAAAAATAAAAAAAATAAGTTTCATCATAAAAATCATCAAGATCAATAAGTCATAAATCATAAAAATCATCATTACTTTAAATTATCATTATATCATTACATCATTAAACATAAAGCATCTTCAATCAAAATCATTTTGTTTCGGCTAGTGAGCTTTATGAAGTTTGTTGGATTTCCGGTCATATACCTTGAGCATCCACTATCAAGATTTTAATTTTTGCTCTTAGCTTTTGGTTAGAGAAAGTGAAAGATTTGGATAAAACTCATTCAAATTCAATTCATCAAATCATCAAAATTACTTTCATAGTTCAAGAGATTCATAAAAAATAACATAAATAGATTCATATTAGCATGCCTTAGTTTTCCATACAAAGTCATGCATCATCATTTGAAAATCAAAAAATAAGTTTTATCACAAAAATCATCAAGATCAATAAGTCATAAATCATAAAAATCATCATTACTTTAAATCATCGTTACATTATTACATCATTAAACATAAAGCATCTTCAATCAAAATCATTTTGTTTCGGTTAGTGAGCTTTGTGAAGTGTGTTGGATCTCCGGTTATATACCTTAAGTATCCACTATTAAGATTTTAATTTTTGCTCACAGTTTTCGATTGTAGAGATGTCTACAAGAAAGGTGGGTTTGCTATAGGTACCCATTTGACTTTGGGTTCCTTATGTTTAGATCTACTTATCTTATTTTTTGACATAAAGTCATTTATGGTTCCTTTAGGAACCCAAACTAATTTATGCAAATCATATCTTTTAAATAAATATTTATATACATAATAACCATATCTATCATAAAAATTACACTTAACTTTAGGGAGAACAAGCAAAGTGGGTCCTTAAACAAAGGTAGTTGACTTTTGTTGAATATTATTCACAAAGTCAATTCCTTCCTTTCTACATAGATGACCCTTATTAGTAAGAATCATATCTAATGATTTGCTATCAATTTTAAAATTTTCTAATACTTGTTCTAATAATGTATTTTCCTTTTTATATGAATCTAATTCTTTATATTGAGTACAAGAGGTTAACATGTAATTATCATACTCATTTTTTAATTTTTTAAAATTATTAGAGAGAGAAGCATGATCTTTTGTTAACAATTTATATTTTTTATCAACTAATTTAAATTCATCAAATAAATCATGAAAAATATCAAGTAATTCACTATAAGGTACATGAGTTTTGGTTGAATCATTTACCTTGTTGTCGAGAGCCATCAATGCATAGTTCACCACTTCATCTTCATCGGTTTACTCCTTATCTTCAGATATACTTGATTTATCCCATATCACCTTGAATAATTTATTTTTCTTTAGTAACCTTTTCTTTTTAAGTTCGTTATTATTCTTAGGTTCTTGTTTTATGAACTTTTAATATTTTCTTGTTATGAGTTCAAAGTCATTATCATTTGAGCTTTCACTTGAGTCAAATAAGTGTCAAATCTTTTCTATTCTTTCGAAGGTTGTTCTCATGTTTGTTATATGTCAAATAAGTCATTTCATAGGTTATTAAAGACCCGATAAGTTTTTCAAGAACAAAGTTATTTAAGTCTTTTACTTTTTGTATTACCATCACTTTTAGATCCCAACTTTTTAGAAGGGATCTTAGTATTTTATTTATAAGTTTAAGGTTATAAAAACTTTTACCAAATACTTTTAAACGATTGACAACATCCGTAAAATGGGTGTACATGTCTCCAATGGTTTCGCTTGGTTTCATTCGAAACAACTCATAATTCTGCACAAAAAAAATAATTTTAGACTCTTTAACTCTACTTGTGTCTTCGTGTGTGACTTCGAGTGTATGCCAAATGCCATATATAGTTTCGCATATAGAAACACGATTAAATTTATTTTTGTCTAAAGCATAAAACAAAGCATTCATTGCTTTAGCATTAAAAAAAAAGTATTATTCTCCAAATTGTTTCATTCGTTCATTGGTTTAGAGGACTTTTGAAAATCGTTTTCAACAATATTCCATAAATCAAAATCCATAGAAATAAAAAAAAATCACATACATGTTTTTCAATAAGTATAGTCTCATTGAATATAAGAGGACGAGTGATAGAGTGACCATCTTGATTGTTGACAAAAGCCATCTCTCTTGGGTGTTAAACTAAATAGAGAGAAACGTGACTCTAATACCAATTGTTAGGACCATTTCGTCACTAAGAGAGTGGGGCGGGGCGGGACAGGTGGGGGGGGCGGTTTAAATTAATGCATTAATAAAATTATATCGATTCAGAAATCTCATTCAAGAAAGCCCATATTAGAAAGATGAGTTTAACTTGAAATATTAGTAAAAGTAGTGAGTAAATAAATCAGTTTGCAATATGAATGAAAAGTAGAAAGTAAATGCAAATCAAGTTTATAATGGTTCGGTCATTGTGACCTACGTCTACTCTTGATTCCTCTTCCGTTGAGGCCACCAGTGTTCACTACCGATCTTCTTTCAATGGGCAAAGATCAACTACCCTCTTACAACTCTTTCTCCTTTTAATAGGCTCGAGAGAGAACTTTTACGACTCTCTTTTATACTAGACCTCACTCCTCTCTTTAGAAGACTTTCTAAACCTAGGAGGAAGAGACTCTATACTTTAAGAGAGTTTATACCTTTTTTTGCAAGTATATTTTTCCTCTTTTGTACTCTATTTCTTGCTACCTTAAGTAGGAAAGAGTGGGGTATTTGTGTTAGGAAATCTAGGGGTGACATCACATGCGTAGCGGAAGAACATAAAACAAAAACTCCAAATTTTCCTATACTTGTTCGTTGTCGTGCGTAGATTGGTGCGTAAAACCTCACGACACAGAAAACCATGTATGAGACAATTGTATTACCTAGGGAGATCATATATCCCTGAATCCCTATAGATATGTAGTAGATAAAGGAGGTCAAGCATCCTCTTCTCTAGCGGTGATCCACATAGTAGGGCTGCAATGACGCTCCTCAAATCTCTAAGCCTGCTATTTGAGGAGTGTTGAATCTCAAATTTTGATGATGAAATCAATTGATAAATTATTTGATCTAATCTATATATTGAGAAAAGTGTACAGGATTAACTACGATAGTGGTAAGACAAAGCAAACGTTGTGCCGGAGTCAAGATCAAGATTTCATTGGGAGTTCGAGAGTTCATCGAAAGTCCAAACGTTCATCGAAAGTTCCACCGAAATTAACCGAGAAGTCTAGGAGCTTGCCAAAGAAGCTCATTGGAACTCGCCAAGAAGATCATTGTGAAGTCCATGAGCTTGTTGGAAGGCCGTCAGAACATTACTAAAAGATCGTCAAAAGTTCGCTTGAAGCTCGCCGAAAGAACAATTGACGTACTGGAACAAAAATGCCATGTAAAATGTCTTAATTATTATAATTAGACCTTAAGTTGAGTTAAGATTGGGAGGTAATCCCACTAACTCAGTTAGGGGCCAATTGGGCCCTTAATAGGGTTGAATTGGGCCGGATTGAACAGCCCATTCAACACTTGAAGTCACGGCCGGTGGTGGCACTACTTGGGACTCGATCTCCCAAGTGTTCTGGGCGGTGATACCGCCGATAGTTAATGCTATAGACGGTGGTATCATCAAAACTCGATCTCTGAAGCTCTGTCAAGCGGTGGTACTACCCAATGTCAGTCTACAGGTGATAGTACCTTCCAATAATGGTGGTGGTACCGCCAGTACCCCAAAATTTAGGGAAGTGACACTTTTTTGCTCCAATTTTGAAGCCATTAGGGCCTATAAATATCCCACCATTTTCTACATGAAAGAATAATAAAGTGCCATCAAAAGTATGAAAATATCTTAAGTATTGGGGTGTTAAAAGTATTGTAAAAGTGAGAAGAGTCCTCCTCCTCTCTCTCTTAGCTTTGTAATCATCTAGGAAAGAGGAGTGAGGCTTGTAAGGGTTATCTCATAAACCCATGAAAAGGAGAAAGCGCTGTAAAGAGGTGGTTGGTCTTCACCTATTGAAGGACCATTAGTGGATGTTGGTGACCTCAATGGAAGAGGAATCAGAAGTGAATGTAGGTCACAACGACCGAACCACTATAAATTTTGGTGTGTTCTTTCCTTACTGTAATTTCTCTTTACTGCATTCAACTTTACTACATTGCAAATTGCCCAATCTTCTCTTCTCTACTTATTCAAAGTGAAACAAATAATTTGAGTTGAAACCGGTTTTGTATCGTATGAAGCCTTTCGAATCGACATAATTTTTCTGCTACAATAATTCACCCCTCCTCTTAGTGCCGCTCTTGATCCTAACAATTGGTATTAGAGCAAGGTCACTCTCATTTGGTTTGAAACCCAAGAGAGATGACATTTGCCGATAACCAAGAGGGTCATTCAATTACATGTTCACCAATGTTTAATGGGATGGATTACACATATTGGAAGACTAGAATGAGGAATTTTCTAATTTCAATAGATTTTGAGTTATGGAACCTCGTAGAAAATGGCTTTCAAAAGTCTTCTTTTCTAATGAGCGATTGGAATGAGTTGGAGAAAAAAGATTTAAATGCCAAAGCTATGAATGCCTTGTTTTGCATTTTAGATAAAAATGAGTTCAATCGAGTGTCTATTTGTGAAATGACTTTTGATATTTGGCATACATTCGAAATCACTCACGAAAGCACTAGTAGAATAAAAGAGTCGAAGATAAATTTTTTAGTTCATACTTATAAATTGTTTCGAATGAAGCTAAGTGAGACTATTGTCGACATGTACACCCGTTTTACGGATGTCATCACTAGTTTAAAAGCTCTTGGCAAATGTTTTTCAAACTTTGAACTTATTAATAAAATCTTGAGATTCCTTCAAAGAGTTGGGACCCTAAAGTAACAACCATTCAAGAGGCCAAGGATTTAAACAACTTTCATCTCGAAGAATTTATCGAGTCATTAATGACCTATGAGATGACTTGCAATGCTTATGAAGAGCTTGAGAATAACCTTCAAAAGAAGAGGAAGAATATGATGATGACTTGTCACTCTTGACAAGAAAGTTCAAAAAATTCATAAAAAAAAAATTTAAAAATGATATTAAAAATAAATTTAAACCCAAGAAAGAACAAGTCATATGCTATGAATGCAAGAAGCCGAAACATTTCAAAAGCGAATGTCTCCAAGCAAAGAAGAAGTAATCAAAGAAGAAGAAGGCTCTTAAAGCAACTTGGGACAACTCAAGTGTTATTCTGTGCAAGAGCTAACCAACACAGAGCAAGTTGCTCACTATACACTAATGGCTATCGGAGATGAGGTAAGCAGTTCATTAGATGTAAATTTATCTTTTAATGAATTACTAAGTGCTTTTCATGATTTATTTGATGAATGTAAATTAGTTAGTAAAAAATATAAATTGTTAAAAAAGGAGCATGCTTCTCGTTAGTGATTTTGATAAATTAAAAGTTGAGCACAATGATAGTTTAGCTCCTTGCACAAAATGTGATGAATTAAAAATACTTAAAAAAAAATTTGCTATTCAAAGAAACCTTAAAAAAGTTTGAGATTGGTAGCAAGTCCTTGAACATGATCCTTGCCAATAAGGATCACATTTATAGAAGAGGCGGAATCAGATTTGTGAGTAACACTCGTAAAAATCCAAGTATCTTTGTTAAAGGCCCAACCTTGCATGTATCACCTCACACTAAATGTAATTTATGTTGCAAACCCGAACATGTAGCTTATAAATGTCTATTTAAGATACATAGTCTACATAAATTGATTTAGGAACCTCAAATGACTCAATGCAATATGATAAGTTATGTAGATCGATTTCTGAGGCACCTAAGGTCAAATAAGTACCTAAAAATCATCCTTTTTTATAGAAATATTTACAATCACAATCTAAGAGTAAGAGATGGTATATTGATAGTAGATACTCATCACATGACTAGAGATCCATCTCAATTCTCTAAGCTCACTAGCCTAGACGAAGGGTATGTCACCTTTGGAGACAACAACAATGGTAAAATCATTTGCAAAGGAACCATAGGTAACAAGTCTAACTTTTTAATTAAAGATGTGTTGTTAGTTGATGACTTAAAGCATAATCTTTTGAGCATTAGTCAATTGTGTGATAAAAGATACATCATTAGATTTGAATCCAATGCTTGCATTATTGAAAAACTATACAAAAACATATCTATAATTATCCTAAAATAAAATAATGTATATAATATCGACATTGATAATCTGTGTAATGAAATGTGTTTTTCAATTTTAAATGATGATGCTTTGCTTTAACATAGGAGATTAGGTCATGCTAGCATGAAACTAATTTCTCAAATCTCATCTAAAGAACTTGTAAGAGGTATTCCTCACATTAAGTTTGTTAATACGATGTGTGTGATGCATGTCAACTAGGAGAACAAATATAAGGTTGTTTCAAAATAAAGAATCAAATAAGCACCTCTAGACAACTACAATCGATCTATATGGATTTGTTTTGACCAATTGATGCATCAAGCTTAGGAGGTAGCAAATACGCCTTTGTAATTGTGGACGATTATAGTAGATAAACTTGTACATACTTCTTAGCATATAAAAATGATTGCTTTAGGTATTTTTCAAAGTTTTGTAAATTTGTTCAAAATGAAAAAGGCTTTATGATTTCATCAATTCAGAGTGATCACGATGGCAAATTTCAAAACCATAATTTTTAAAATTTTTGTGAATCTAATGGATCTAACCATAATTTCTCTACTCCAAGAAATCCTCAACAAAATATAGTAGTAGAAAGAAAAAAATAGAAACTTACAAGAAATGGCAAGAACCATGTTGAATGAACATAGCTTACCCAAAGATTTTTGGGTCGAAGTCATTAATATAGTATGCTATGTCATGAATAGGGTTCTAGTAAGACCATTACTTTCTAAAACTCCTTATGAATTATGGAACAATAAAAAACCCAACGTTTCATATTTTAAAGTTTTCAGTTGTAAATGTTTTATCTTAAATGAAAAAGATGCCTTAGGAAAGTTTGATGCAAAATCTGATCGAAGGGATTTTTCTTAGCTATTCTTTTATTTCTAAAGCATTTCATATTTTTAATAAAAGAACTTTGGTTATAGAAGAATCTATTCATGTTGTGTTTAATGAAGTTTCCAAATTTAAGAAAAATAAGTTTGATAATGATATTAATTTTAATGCTTTGAATTTAAATAAATCTTCTCCTTCAAGTAGCAACTTGGATGCATCTTCTTCCGAAACATCCTTACCTGAGGAATGGAAGTACGTAGATGCTCATCCTAAGGAGCTAATCATAGGAGACACATCAAAAGGGGTTCAAACTTATTCTTCTCTTAAAATTTTTTATACTAACGTCGCTTTTCTGTCTCAAATTGAACCTAAATGCATTGATGAGGTCTTGAATGATTATTCATGGGTTATCGCAATGCAAGAAGAGTTGAATCAATTTGAGAGAAATGAGGTGTGGAAGCTTGTTCTGAGGCCAAATGACCATTTAATTATTAGTACTAAATGGATCTTTAGAAACAAGTAAGATGAATTTGGTGAAACAAGGCTAGATTAGTGCCCAAGGTTTCAACTAAGAAGAAGGTATCGATTATGAAGAAACCTTCGCTCTTAGGGCACGATTAGAAGCCATAATGATGCTCCTTACCTATGCTAGTAGTAATAATTTTAAATTATTTCAAATGGATGTTAAAAGTACTTTTTTTAATGGCTTTATTTCCGAAGAAGTTTATGTTGAACAATCTCCCGAATTTGAGAATAATAATTTTCCTAATCATGTGTTTAAATTGACTAAAGCTCTCTATGGATTGAAACAAGCCCCAAGGGCTTAGTATGAGAGACTTAGCTCATTTCTTATCCAAAATAATTTCTCTAAAGGCAAGGTCGATACTACATTGTTTATTAAAAAAATTAAAAATAATTTTTTTGTTGTTCAAATTTACATTGATAATATTATTTTTGATTCTACAAATGAATCTTTATGTGAATCATTTGCTAAGAGTAGAGCTAAGAGTTTGAAATAGGTTTAATGGGCGAACTAACTTTCTTTTTAGGCTTACAAATCAAATAACTTAGTAATGGTATTTTTCTTAGTCAAACAAAATATATATTAGACTTGCTAAAATGGTTTAATATGGATAATTCAAAGGCTATCAATACTCCTATGAGTACCTCCACTAAATTAGACATTGACGAAAGTGGAGAGAGCTTTGATAAAAAAACTTATAAGGGTATGATAGGTAGTTTACTATACCTCACCGCAACATCATGTTTAGCATAAGACTTTGTTCTAGGTTTCAATCTAATCCTAAGCTATCTCATCTTAAAGCAGTTAAAAAAATTCTTAGATATCTTAAAGGAACCACTAATCTAGAATTATTGTATCCAAAATTTGAAAACCTTGAATTAATTACTTATGCTTATGTGGATTTTGTTAGATATAGATTAGATAGAAAAAACACATCCAGAATATGTCAATTCTTAGGTCATGCACTTGTCTCTTGGTATTCCAAGAAACAAAACTCGATTGCACTATCTACGACCGAAGCCGAATACATAGCGGTTAGTGCATATTATGCACAAGTCGTATGGATGGGAAATATATTAGAAGATTATAGAATTTATCTTAAGAATATTCCCATAAAATGTGATAACACAAGTGCAATATGTTTAACGAAAAATCCTAATCAATACTCTAGAACTAAACATATTGATATTAGGCATCACTTTATACGAGATCATGTTAATAATCATGATGTAATCTTAGAATTCATTGATACAAAACATCAATTGGCTGATATCTTTACAAAACCTTTAAATGAAGAATAATTTGATTTCATTAGAAGGGAGTTAGGGATGTTAAATTATCCAAATGTATGATTTTGTTGTATTTCTTTTCCGAACTATCTTTCTCTTAATGTATTTCATGAATGAAGCTTTCATGAATTTATTTCGTTTTTATCTTCCTTAGTATTAAGTTTACTTCATACCCTTGTTCTATCACTTAATGATTTTTGATACACTTAGTCCCTTCACTCATAGAATTCATTGACAAATGCATCTCTTATGGATTTCACTCTTGTGAATTTTTAATAAGAAACAAATTTTAGTTATGAAGTTTTATTCAAGGATTTTTAATCCTTCATTTGATGCTTCTTCCTTACTCTTCATGAAAGAAAATTTTATGAATTTTTAGTGTGTAATGATAACTTGCAAGAATGGCGATTTGATTTAGTGTGTAACGGATTTAATTTATGATATACTTGATCCTTTTCATGAATCCCTTCTCCTTGTTGAAATTGAAGCATGATTTAATGAAACTCATCATTTCGAATTTAACTTGGTTCTAATCCTTTCATGATATTTGGTTCTTGATGGATTCATTCCTTACCCTTCTTTCTCTTCTTATTTTTCTTTGACAAAGGAGGAAAAAAACTTGCATATCTAAAGAAGAACCAAAAAGCTCTTGAGTAAACATGTTAGCTTATCCAAAGAAAAATTATCATGCAAAAGTTTTGCTTACCTTCATTTGTTGCTTGGATACATTGGTGTGAAACTTGCTTGAACTTTTACTATACTTCCATTGTTGAAATTCCTTTTTGTTGATGACAAAGAGGGAGAAATATGGTAAATTGATGACATAATGAATGTCTTAGATAAGTGCATAAAATGTATTGTGAATGCTTGAAATATGAGCAAATATAATTAGAATCGTCAAATACATTGCACATACTTGAAACATATCAAAATATATTGCATATGAATATTTAAAATGTTTATTGTAGATACCTCAAAATGCATGCATCATACGTATTGTAGATACTTAAAATATTTCATGAATATCATAATGATAAGGTATCATGAGCTTAACTTGCTATTTACAATTGATACCATGCCTCAAAATGATGAATTGTCATCTTTGATCGAGAATTGTCATCTTTCTAAATTTCATATTCGAAACTCATATCATATTTGAAAATGATGATTGTTTATCATCATTGGACTTGAAAATGAATGTCATACCTTGACATCATTTTTATTGATAAATATGTGGTATCATATTTTGAATTAGTAAATCATGATAAGTATCATGATGTGCATGTTGATAAGTTTAAATGAATATAATTTATCGGTTTGATACTTGAATTCAAAGGCCTTGAATTCAAGAATGTCTTTTCTCAAGAATGGCATATAGATAGGGGGAGTTAAGGTTAACTCCATCATCAATTGATTGTCATTATCAAAAAGGGAGAGAGTGTTGAATCTCGAATTTTGATGATGAAATCATTTGGTAAATTATTTGATCTAATCTATATGTTGAGAAAAGTGTGCAGGATTAACTACGATAGTGGTAAAATATAAAGCAAACGTTGTGCTAGAGTCAAGATCGAGATTTCATTGAAAGTTTGAGAGTTCGTCGGAAGTCCGGATGTTCGTCGGAAGTTTCGCCGAAATTAACCAAGAAGTCTAGGAGCTTGCTAAAGAAGCTCATCGAAACTCGCCAAGAAGATCGTCGTAAAGTCCAGGAGCATGTCGGAAGGCCGTCGGAACATTACCGAGAGATCGTTGGAAGATTGCCGGAAGAACAATTGACGTACCGGAACAAGAATGCCTTGTAAAATATCTTAATTATTGTAGTTAGACCTTAAGTTGAGTTAGGATTGGGAGGTAATCTCACTAACTCAATTAGGGGCTAATTGGGCTCTTAACAGAGCTAAATTGGGCCAGATTGAACAGCTCATTCAGCACATGAAGTCATGGTAGACGATGGCATCACTTGGGACTCGATCTCCCAAGTGTTCTAGGCGGTGGTACCACCGACAATTAATGCTGCAAGCAATGGTACCACCCTGTCAGGCAGTGGTACCATCAGAGCTCGGTCTCCGAAGCTCTGTCAAGTGGTGGTACCGCCCAATAATGGCGGCGGTACTGCTAGTACCCCGAAATCTAGGGAAGTGATATTTTTTTGCTCTAATTCTAAAGCCATTAGGGCCTATAAATACTACACCCTTTTCTGCATGAAAGGGTAATAAAGTGCCATCAAAAGTATGGAAAAATCTTAAGTGTTGGGGTGTTAAAAGTATTGTAAAAGTGAGAAGAATCCTCCTCCTCCCTCTCTTAGCTTTGTAATCATCCAAGAAAGAGGAGTGAGACTTGTAAGGGTTATCTCCTAAACCTGTGAAAAAGAGAAGCATTGTAAAAAGGTGGTTGGTCTTCGCCTATTGAAGGAGGACCATTAGTGGACACTGGTGACCTCGATGGAAGAGGAATCAAAAGTGGATGTAGATCACAACGACCGAACCACTATAAATTCTGGTGTGTTATTTCCTTACTACATTCACCTTTACTACATTGCAAACTGCCCAATCTTCTCTTCTCTACTTATTCAAAGTGAAACAAATGATTTGAGTCGAAACCGATTTTTTATCGTACGAAGGCTTTCGAATTGACGTAATTTTTCCACTGCACTAATTCACCCCCTCTCTCAGTGTCGCTCTTGATCTTAACAAGGAGGAGAAGGGGCAAGGAGAATAAGAGGTGGCTACTAAGAAGCCCCAACCTATGGGCCTTTAATTCCCTCCTATTTATAGAAGCCCCACAATTAACCCTAATGGATTCTGCCCTATTGGGTACTGGATTTTCGAACCTCTGCTCGTCGCAACACCTACCATATATGTGTGACCCTCTAGGTCCAATATCGAGCTTACCGTGAGTCATACATGTTAGAACTCCTTCTAGCTCAGTGAATTATTATCTCCATAATAATTCACTCGACTCATCGACTACAGACATGCTAGGCCACTACGTCGTAGTCCCCAAACGATATAGGGGAATCTAATCCCTTGGACCTATCTATCCTCAGTTACCATGTACATATAGTCCCTCATCCATCTAATATCTTAGAGATCATATAGCGGGCATGGTGCTGTCAGACCCATACGGTTTCTCCTCGAGCCTCACTCTAATCAGATTCTCCTAGAGAACCCTTTCTCTCTCAATCCGAATAATCATGACCAAGGATTTATCTGAGTAAGAATATACAGGATATTACTCTCATTATACTGAGAGCGGATGATCCTCTATCGACACTCAATAGCCCTCGTAAGTTTGGTTGTCACTCCCAATAACCGGTTGTACTAGATTTTGAACTTCTAAACTTATAAGTCTGGTATCAAAGAGTGGAGTACTTATACAGGACATCCTTTGTGTCTCAAGTCTAAAGACTAAATATACTATTAGGGCTACGAAATTGCTGTCTGATAATAAAGCATCATCAACCATCTAGTATTCTGTGAACGTATCAATCAATGAACTCATTCTCTAATGAGCACCTGCATTGTATCCTTAGTGTCCCCACACGAACAACTATGAGACCAGCTACCTCCATCATTTGGACAAGTATACAATACACTAGTCTGTCCAGTTATCTCGATGTCCCTCTCAAGGAACCTATGACTAGGATTATTTAGGGTCTGTGTTTAAAGGCAAATCGGTCTTATTATCATGATCTCATCACACTCCGATTCCCATTGCATAGATCCACAGACATCACAATATATATGCATATATGCAACAAGCAATATAAAGTGATAAAATGCCAAAATATAGTAAGAAAAAAGAATGCGTATCATGTCACACGTGCCATCACTCATGGGCTTGTAGGACATATATGACTAATAATCTCCCACTTGACTTAAAGCCAATCACCTATGTGTCTGATCCCTATCAGACCCCTGTGACGCTCAAAGACAATGTGATACGATTTTGTTAGTGGATCTACGATATTATCTTCGGATGGAACTCTTTCTACTGTTACATCTCCTCGGGTCATGATATCTCTAATAAGTTGGAACCTCCTCAGAACACTTTTGATGAGACTTGGGTTCCCTCATTTGAGCAATCGCCTCGTAGTTGTCGCAATATAAGGGAATCGACTCCTCATTGCCTGGTATAACTCTTAGACCTGTGATGAACTTTTTCATCTAGACTCTCTCCTTTGATGCCTCTACCGCAACAATGTACTCTACTTTTGTGGTCGAGTTAGTAGTAGTATCTTGCTTGGAACTCTTTCTAGCATACTGCTCCTTCATTCAAATGAATACATAACCTGAATTAGATTTACTATTATCGACATCAGATTGGAAACTCGAGTCCATGTAGCCTTCAACCCTGAGGCTACTACCTCCATATACTAGTAAAAAATCTTAAGGATACACTTTACTGCTTTCTAGTGCTCCAAGCCTGGATCCACTTGATACTTGCTCGTGACACTCAGAATATGCACTATATCCAGCATGATACATAGTATTGCATACATGATAGACCCTATCGCTGAAGCATAGGGTATCCTATCCATGTTCGTCCTTTCTTCAGGAGTTTTTGGGGATATACTCCTAGAAAGCAATATCCCATGTCTCATCGGTATGAAACCTATCTTGGAATTTTTCATGCCAAACCTTTTGATAATGGTGTCTATGCACCTAGACTGGGATAAGCCAAGCATCCTCTTGGATCTATCTCTATAGATCTGAATCCCTAAGATATAAGATGCTTCCCCTAAGTCTTTCATGGAGAAGTGTCTAGATAACTAAGTCTTTACTATGGATAGCATTTCTACATCATTCCCAATGATCATGATGTCATCCACATATAAAACCAAGAAGGTGATAGTGCTCCCACTTACCTTCATATATATACAAGGTTCATCTTCATTCTTAACGAAGTTATAAGATCTTATCACTTCATCAAATCTCATATTCCAACTTCAGGAAGCTTTCTTTAGTCGATAAATGTACTTAAACAACCTACATACTTTATTTGGACAATCCTTGGACACGAATATCTTAGGTTGTATCATATACACCTCCTCCTCGAGGTTACCATTAAGGAATGTGGTTTTCACATCCATCTGCCAGATTTCATAATAATAGTGTGCTGCAATAGCCAATAGAATTCAAATGGATTTTAGCATGGCTATAGGTGAGAAGGTTTCATCATAGTCAACATATTGTCTTTAACGATACCCCTTAGCCAATAGCCTTGCTTTATAGGTCTATACCTTTCCATCTACTCTGATCTTCTTCTTGAAGATCCACTTGCAATTGATAGGTACAATACCCTTGCATCAATTAGGTTCCAAATCTTATCGGAATATATGAAATCCATCTCAGAATTCATGGCTTCTTGCCACTTCCCGGAGTCTATACTCGTAATAGCCTTCTCGTAGATCTGAGGATCAATATCTTCAACATCCTCTCTTCTAATATGTCCCACATATCTCTCAGGAGGATGAGATACTCTGTCGGACCAACGTAAAGTTGAAACTTGTATGCTAGGTACCTGAACAGACTCAGGCTATGGAATGATGCTTGAGCTAGGTTCTTCAATCTCGCTCAACTCTATCATGCTCCCATTGTCTCTGCCAAGAATATGTTCCTTCTCAAGGAACATTGCTCTCTTGGCTACAAAAGCCTTTTAGTCCTCAGGATGATAGAGATAATACCCCTTAGTTTCCTTGAGGTATCTCACGAAACTGGATTCCAATTTGTTGAGGTTGTGTCTTTTGACATGGGTAGGGTAGCCCCAAATCTTAACAACTATAAGATTGGGTTTCTTCCCTTTCCATATCTCATATGGAGTAAACACCACCAACTTAGTTGAAATTCTGTTCAGAAGGTAAGCGGCAGTCTCTAGGGCGTATCCCCAGAATGAGACATAGGTCATCCTCTAGGTAGGGACTGAACTATAAGATCTACACTCAGTTTATAATATCCTAGAGGTCGACAAAACTCATCATAGACCACACCATGTCTAATAGTGTGTGATTCCTCCTTTTGGATACACTATTGAGCTGGGGTGTATAAGGAGGTGTCCACTAGGACAGAATCCCATGGTTTTTGAGGTACTTGGTGAACTTTGTACTCAAGTACTCACCTCTTTGATCTGATCGAATAGTTTTAATACTCTTTCCAATCTAATTCTCCACTTCATTCTTATACTTTCTGAATTTCTCGAAGGCCTCGGACTTGTACTTTATCAAGTACACATGTTCATACCTTGAGAAATCATCAGTAAAAGTAATGAAGTAGGAGTAACCACTTAAGGCATGAGTTGATATGAGACTACATACATCACTATGTATAAGTTCTAATAACTCAATGGCTTTGTCCAGTTCCACTAAATAGAGAGTTGGTCATCTTTTCACAAAGGCAAGCCTCGCAAGTTGCATATAACTTATAATCGAATGAATCTAAATATCTATCCTTTAGTAACTTTTGAATCCTTCCCTTATGGATGTGACCTAGCCTATAGTGCCACAAGTATACATTGTTCACCTCAACTTATTTTCTCTTGGACGCACTTGCATTCATGATATGTGGAGTAGTATCTAGCATAAACAAACCATTATGTAATATTCCTTACGGTAATCTCCTAGGCTTTGTCAGAATCTGCAACAAATTACAGATGTGATAAGCACTACCGGTATCTAATACCTATGCACTATCATAAAAATCTAACAATTGGAGACTGATCATGAATATACCTAAAGCTTCTCAAAGCTTCTATTTCGCTCTCTCTGTAAGGTACTTTTTATAATTCCTCTTCTAGTGCCCATCTTTGTCGTAGTGGAAGCACTGACCTTTGTCCTTTATTGGGTTTTTCTTTGTAACCTTTGCTTTACCCGATCTCCCCTTGCCTTTGCCCTTCTTAAGGGACTTTCTGTCTTCCTTTTCTTTCTGGTCTCACCACCATAGAGAACTGGCTTCTCTTTCTTGATAATGTTCTTTGCCTCCCTCAACATATTGAGGAGCTTAGGGAGAGTCACATCAAGCTTGTTCATATTAAAATTCATTATAAACTAAGAAAAGGAATCTGGTAGGGACTGAACTACAAGATCTACACACAGGTCACATCCTCTAGGACCATTCCTAGACCTGTGAGTTTCTTTATCTACTCAATCATCTTAAGGATATGGTTCTGAACCAGTGTCCCCTTAGTTATCCTAGCATGGAAGAGACTCTTGGATATCTCATATCGCTGAGTCCTTCCTTACTCTTTAAACAATTTTTGGAGATGTAGGATAATGGATCTGGCATCCATCTTTTCATGTTGTCTCCGTAACTCAAGAGTCATAGAGCCCAACATGTAACACTGAGCAAGAGTAGAGTCATCTATGTACCTTACGTAGCGAGCAATCACATCCTCGCTTGCCTCTTTCTCAAGCATAGGCATCACTGTATCAAGGATATATAAGATATGGACTTCTATCTTAATCTACTTCCACCATTTTCTTGCAAATCACACAACTCCCTCTGTTATGTGAATCGTAGACCTTCGGTAGATCTCTAGTGGGGATTGGGATCCAATCGGCGTCTTAACGTAACCTCAAGTGACTCGACCAATTATGCTAAGCTTGTAAAGGTAGGCAACTCTTGCCAATCACAACTCCTTGTAATTCCTATCCTATTCGACCTTTGAACCACCATGGCCTCGAATGACTCAATCAACCATGGTGTTCGATTAAGTCATCACCATCATTACAAGATGAGTCTGATTCGATAATATGCCCTCAAGTGACTCGACCAAGCATACCATGTCCTCAAGTCATCGATGACATCTCTATGTCGTAGGCAAGATAGCGAATCGCGAAATAGATATATATATATATATATATATATATATATATATATATATATATATATATATATATATATATATATATATATATATATATATATATATATATATATATATATATATATATATATATATATATATATATATATATATATATATATATATATATATATATATATATATATATATATATATATATATATATATATATATATATATATATATATATATATATATATATATATATATATATATATATATATATATATATATATATATATATATATATATATATATATATATATATATATATATATATATATATATATATATATATATATATATATATATATATATATATATATATATATATATATATATATATATATATATATATATATATATATATATATATATATATATATATATATATATATATATATATATATATATATATATATATATATATATATATATATATATATATATATATATATATATATATATATATATATATTCCCTCTGTTATGTGAATCGTAGACCTTCGGTAGATCTCTAGTGGGGATTGGGATCCAATCGGCGTCTTAACGTAACCTCAAGTGACTCGACCAATTATGCTAAGCTTGTAAAGGTAGGCAACTCTTGCCAATCACAACTCCTTGTAATTCCTATCCTATTCGACCTTTGAACCACCATGGCCTCGAATGACTCAATCAACCATGGTGTTCGATTAAGTCATCACCATCATTACAAGATGAGTCTGATTCGATAATATGCCCTCAAGTGACTCGACCAAGCATACCATGTCCTCAAGTCATCGATGACATCTCTATGTCGTAGGCAAGATAGCGAATCGCGAAATAGGTAGTCTCGAGTGATTCGACTAACTCAACCTATGTTAGGAATCGGTCCTACCTATAATGATGGAGTTTACCGACTTAAGATATAAAGAGAGGAGACTTTTGATTTGGTCTCCTAATATGATGTGTCACATACATACATATTTAATATATATCTACATCGCATACATATATATACATATATATATGTATATGTATGTATATATACATATATATACATATATGTATATATATACATACATATATATATATTTATATACATATATATATATATAGTAGGTGTATAAATAATTACACATCAAATGAGCAATTATATTAGATGATCATGAACCACATCCTAATGTGATCAGACCCGAGCTAATGCGTCTAATCACTTACATCAAGATCTATGTATATAGCGGTGCATCTCTATGCCCTATGATCGTCTATCTCGTTCTTATCAGTTCCGTCGGCATCTCAACGCATTTCCATGCATTGCGATCGTCCATCTTATGGGTCTCACTATCACTTCTACACTCCCGTTGTGCCTCCTTGTGTGATTACAACTTATCATAAGCACATAGGCCCGACAATAAACGAGAAATAAAATGGAGACTCGCAAGCCCCAATAATAATAATAATAATCATAAGTACACATATCACATGGTCCATGATAATCCGTCCACACATCATACATCACATGTAAATATTATTATGTAGGACTACATAATAATAATAATAATAATAATAATAATAATAATAATAATAATAATAATAATAATAATAATAATAATAATAATAATAATAAATTAAACTTTTTAATTAATTAATATTTTTTGAAATCAAGGACATGTAGAGAATTTTCTAAATTTTGAGGGGTATTTTTATAATTTAGACAAAGGACACAATTTGAAATTTCTGAAATTCCTAGGGGCAAAACTATCTTTTGCCCATAAATGCCCTAAACTCATGCTTGCTACGGCCACTACCACCCTTGTCGCCGTTGGCCCTCTATAGCGGGGGGCAGGGGCGCCGCCCTTGTTTACAGGGGACACACCTGCGGGCGGCGCCGCTACTGCAGGTGGGCACCGCCCACCCCGTGGTGACAGGCACTGCTTGCACCCGCAGCCAAGTGATTGCCGCTGGCGAGCCATGCCCCTACGGGTGGCTCACCCACGGGCCCAATGCAAGTGTGTAGGCTACTTGCACGACACCTTTACCCATGGGTGTAGCGCTTGTAGGCGCTGCCCCTTGCCGGGGCAATGCCCACCCTTGCGGGCAACACCTCTGGCGGCCTGCTTCAAGCAGCACCGCTAGCGGCCTGCTTCACTTCAAGCAAGCCTTGGCCGCTAACCATTAGTTGTCGGTAGCCAACAACCAATCGCCTGCACGTAGACGGCCAAGGCTACAAGCAGCCTTTGGCCACTTTTGCATAGGTAGCAAGGGTAGTAATAATTACTGCCCTTTCTCGCCTTTGGCATTAACGATCTTAATGACATAATTCTTCCTAAAACACAACACAGTTTAAAACCAATCTATCGCACGAACAACCTAGCTTTGATACCACTATTGGGAAATATAGGAGCGATATCACATGCACAGTAAAAGAACATAAAATAAAAACCTCACATTTCCCTATACACGTTCGTCGTCGTGCGTAGATTGGTGCGTAACAACCCGTGACATAGAAAACCACGTGTGAGACAGTTGTGTTATATAAGGAGATTGTATATCCCTAAATTCCTACAGATCTAAAGGAGTGGATAAAGAAGGTCAATCGTCGTCCTCTCTAGCGGTGATCCACATAATAGGGCTTGAATGACGCTCCTTAAATCTCTAGACCTACTATTTGAGGAGGAGAAGGGGAGAGGAGAATAGGAGGTGGCTACTAAAAAGCCCTAGCTTATGGGCCTTTAATTCCCTCCTATTTATAGAGGCCCCTAGTTAACCCTAATGGATCCTGCCCTATTGGGTACTAGATCTCCATCTAATTACCGAGCCTCTTAGATTAGTGAATCTCTACCCAATAATCTTTTATTAGTTCTTATTGGATCTCATTCATGGGATATCCAATAATTCATAGGCTTATTGGATATCCAATAAGATAGGGGCTCCAACAGATATCTCATATCTGAACCTATACTCGTCACAACACCTACCATATGTGTGTAACCCTCTAGGCCCAATATCGAGCTGACCATGAGTTATATTTGTCAGAACTCCTTCTAGCTCAGTGAATTATTATCTCCATAATAATTCACTCGACTCATCGACTGCGGACGTACTAGGCCAATCCTTTGGACCTATCTGTCCTTAATTATCATGTATCTATAGTCCCTTATCCATCTAATATCCTAGAGACCATATAGTAGGCATGGTGCTGTCAGGCCCATACGATTTCTCCTCGAGTCTCGCTCTAATCAAATTCTCCCAGAAAACTCTTTCTCTCTCAATCTAAATAACCTTGGCCAAGTATTTGTTTAAGCAAAAACACACAGGATATTCCTCTCATGATACCATGAGCGGATGATCTTCTATCGACACTCATAAGGTTGGCTACCACTCCCAATAACCGATTGTACTAGATTTAGAACTTCCAAACCTATAAGTCCGGTATTAAATAGTGGAGTACTCATATAGGACATCCTTGGTGTCTCAAGTCTAAGGACTAGATACACTACTGAGATTATCAAATCATTATCTGACAATAAGACATTATCAACCATCTAGTATTATATGAGCAGATTAGTTAGTGAATTCATTCTCTAATGAGCACCTGCATTGTATCCTTAGTGTCCCCACACGAGTAACTATAAGACCAATTGCCTATATTATATGGACGGGTATATAGCACACCAGCCTGTCCAGTTATCTCGATGTCCCTCTCGAGTAACCTATAACTAGAATTATTTAGGGTCTATGTTTAAAGGTGAATCAATCTTATTATCATGATCTCATCACGATCTGATTCCCATTGTACAAATCCACGTACATCATAATATATATGTATATATGCAACAAGCAATATAAAGTGATAAAATACCAAAATATAATAAGTAAAAAGAATGTGTATCATGTCACTTGTGCCATTACTCACGTGATTAGCTTGCATGACACTTATGACTAGCAATTTGTAGACCCCAAATGACTTAAAAAATAGAGTAAAAAAATATCACATCCTTGATTTCAAGGGTACTGGTGGCACTACCACTTGCTAGTCTAACACCGAGTGGTACCACAACCCAATCTAGTGGTACCACCACCTCACACACGATTGGGAAATCTAGGGGTGACATCACATGCACAGTGGAAGAACAAAAAAACCCAAAATTTTCAAAAAAGTGTTCATTGTCGTACGAAGATTGGTTTGCTAAAACCTGCAAAACTTAAATCCATGTGTGAGATAGTATTTTTACCTAGGGAGATCGTATATCCCAGAATTCCTATAGATTTGTGGGATTGGATGAAGGAGTTCAAGTGCCCTTCTCTCTAGCGGTGATCCACATAGCAGGGCTACGATGATGCTCTTCAAATTGCTGCCCAAATCTCCACACTTGCTATTTGAGGAGAAGAATGGGAGAGGAGAATAGGAGATGACAACTAGGAAGCCCCAACCTATGGGCCTTTGGTTCTCTCTTATTTATAGAGGCCACTAATTAACTTAACCCTAATGGATCCTACCTTATTAGGTGTTGGATCTCCATCCAATTATCCAAGCCTCTTAGATTAGTGGGTCTCTACCCAATAATATCTTATTAGCTCTTATTAGATCTCATTCATTGGATCCAATAATTTAGGAGCTTATTGGATATCCAATAAGATAGGAGCTCCAATAGATATCTTATATCCAAACCTCTACTCGTTGTAATACTTACTATATGTATGTGACTCTCTAAGCTTAATATCGAGCTGGCTGTGAGTCATATATGTTAAAACTCCTTCTGGCTCAGTAAATTATTATCTGCATAATAATTCACTCGACTCATTAACTACAAATGTACTAGGCCACTATGCTGTAGTTCCCAGATCAGACAGGAAAATAAAATCCTTTGGACCTATCCGTTCTCAGTTACCATGTACCTATAGTCTCTCATCTATCTAATATTCCAAAGATCATATACCGACATGGTGTTGTCAAGCACATATGGTTTCTTCTCGAGTCTTGCTTTAATCAGATTCTCTCGGAGAATTCTTTCTCTCTCAATCCAAATAGCCTTGGCCAAGGATTTGTTTGAGCAAGAATACATAGGATATTTTTCTTATGATATCGAGAGTGGTTGATCCTCTATCGACACTCAATAGCCCTTGTAAGGTTGGCTGCCACTCCCAATGATCGGCTATACTAGATCTGGAACTTCCAAACCTATAAGTCTGGTATCAAAGAGTGGAGTACTTATACAGGAAATCCTTGGTGTCTCAAGTCTAAGGACTGGTACACTACTAGGACGATGGAATCATTGTCTAACAATGAGGTATCATCAACCATCCAGAATTCCATAAGCGGATCAATTAGTAAACTCATTCTCTAATTAGCACTAGTATTGTAGCCCTACTATCCCCACACGAGCAGTTATAAGACTAGCTGCCTCCATCATATTGACAGGTATACAACACACCAGTCTATTTGGTTATCTCGATGTCCCTCTCGAGTAACCTATGACCAAGATTATTTAGGGTCTTTGTTTAAAGGCGAATCAGTCTCATTATTGTGATCTCATCATTATCTGATTCCCATTGCACAGATCCATGGACATCACAATATATATATATATATATATATATATATATATATATATATATATATATATATATATATATATATAAATAAAAAGTGAGAGAATGTCATAATAATAATAAGCAAAAAGACTATGTGTCATGTCACACGTATACTATCACTCACGTGATTGGCTTATAGGACACTTATAACTAGCAAACACTAGGCAGTACCACTATTTGATAGCCTCAGAGATTGGGCTTTTAACTTTTCCAGTTTATAGACGGTTCCACCTTTAGTTTAGCGGTGCCATCGCTAGTTTAGTAGTACCACTACCTGACCCAACTTTTGGGTCACTAGATGGGCCTCCCAATGAGCCCAAATCAGTCCCAATTTATTCCAAATTGACCCATAATTGAGTTGGTATGATTATATAAAAAATAAATCAATTAGCCCTTTAAACTACTTCGATCTAGACAAATGATTACAAAGCATGAATCCTTTATCCAACATGTCATTGGTTCATCCAGCCTTCGTTTGACCCTTCGACGCATCACCCTCTCTTTCGACGTATTGCCCATTTGGTATGTTAACCTCCCGCAATATTTGATCTTCCTAACGTAATATTCGATCCTTCTAGCCTGATGCCCGAACTCAGAGCACGAAGTCCTTCCACCGGCACGTTGACTAGTCCTCCAGCTCAACGTTCAATCTTTTGATATGTTTTACTTCTACCCAACTTCTAATTCTTCTAGCTTCAATCAATTTGCCTTTGTATGATAAAAGATAGTCCTACGTTACTCAAACACTGATTAGATCATAACTTCGTCAATTGATTTTATCATCAAAATCCGATATTCAATAATATATTTATGATTATCTTATAGAGATAAGGGTTTTCAATTCATATGAAAAGAAATTAGATTTAAGAATTATTTTTAGATATTTTATTGGTTATTCAGAAAAATCCAAGGATACATATTTAGTATAAGGATAGTAGAATCTAATAATGTAATATTCTTATAATATGATAAAATTAGTGAAAGTGAAAAATCTCAAAAGATTATTTTTGATATATATGAGATATATGTTGATACTCCTTTATCGTTTCCTATTCGAGAGATTGATGCTTCTTAAATCACTAAAAAAATTAATGAGGGTTAATAATATAATAATATTGCTGAGCTCCTACATGATGTGATGTTATTGCTAATAATTTTGTAGAACAACCACAACCAAAAGTTTTAAGAAGATCTCGAAAGAAAGAAGATATATTATTTTTTATTATTATGTAATATATTTATAAGAATCAAATTATAATATAGGAATAAAAAGGATCCCTCATTATGTTCACAAGTTCTGAAAAGTACCAATTCTGAAAAATGATATGATATAATGAAAAATGAGTTGAAATCAATGGATTAGAATGATATTTGAGAATTTGTTGAATTATACAATAATTATAAAAGAACCTATTATATAAGCATGACTTAAAGAGTAATATCGAATGATATAAAAGACAAACTTATGGGTAAAGGTTTTACTTCTAAAGAATGCATCGACTTTTCTGAATGAAAACTAGATAAGAAAATTAATATAAATTAACCTAAATGATTAGTAGATAAGAGATAGGAAATATAAATTTTGATATGCAAATAAAGTTTTATAATATTATTATTTTCTTTAGATTTAAGAAAAATATTATTGATTAATATTTACATCTAAAAATCGTGAGAGCAAGTTTATTATATTAGTTGGAAGAGAATAAAAAAAAATTATGTTTAAAATGACTTGGAAGAGAATCAAATGAAAAAAAATATTTTTTATATATGTGCAGCTAGAAGTTTATTATATGCTCAAATCTATATCAGACTAGATATTAATTCTGTAGTTGAAATACTAGATAGATATCAGAGTTACCTAGGAATAAAACACTAAAAAACTACAAAGAAAATAATAAGATATCTGGACAAAGGATTATATGATCATATATATGAAATTAGATTATCTTGAAACGATGGTACTTTCAAATATTGATTTTGTAAATTGTCTCGATAGTAGAAAGTCTAGTTTACATTTTATATTTATTAGTTGAATGAGTAATTTATAAAGAAAAAATAAAATAATATATTATTATATTATCAATAATAGAAATTAATTTTATGATATACTTTGAGGCTACTAATTAAGCTTTATAATAGTAAAATTTTATATTAGGACTCGGTGTGGTCAAATTTAATTACCAAGTTATTGAATATATTTTGAGACATATCGTAGTAATTTTCTTCTCTAAGAATAATAAATATTCTAGCTATTGTATGCATTATGATATAAATTACTTGATAGTTAGATAAATAGTTCAGAAATAATTAATATCAATTAAGAACTTAAGTTTTACTATATTGATTGTTAATGTTAATAAAGTATCTGAAAGTACATGTTCTTATGATTGAGTTTGTGAGTAACTAATAAAAGATATAATGATACATATTTGAGTAAACATTATAATTGACATTCTTATATACATAATTAAAGTTACTTGTTTCTACTATTCTATTTAAATTTATATATGTACATATTATAGTCAAATATGATAATAGAATTATCTTGATATGATAAATTACATGGGTTATTTGGACGAAGGGTTAACAGTATTATAGTACATAGAAAGAACTATGATATTGATGATATACAATCACTAATATCATATTATGTAATCTTATCTAATTAGGTAAAATATATTATGGATATAATTAAATTTTAATTTTGGTTATTGATAATAAAAAAATCTAATTATAATAGGATTCCTTATGAGATTGACTTTGATGAGAGTGAATCTCATAATTACCATCGTTTATAAAATGATAGAATCTCACAGGGATTGAACACTAGTTATTGAGATTATAAATCTATTCTCAATCTCTCATAGTCCTAAATCTATCATTTATAGTAGTAATGTAAAGGATAGAAAGAGAGAAGAATACGAAACTAATTTTTCTTATAGATCGATATCATTGTAGTTTTCATATTCGATGATGGTACAATTGCATATTAGATAAATACTTTAAAGGTATGCATCATAAATTTGATATATCATTATTTGATTTTAATTTTTAATATTAAAATTTTTCACGTGATAATAGAATAATCATAATTTCTATCCTTATAATAAATACTATCTACCATTAGCCTTAAGTGGATGACATATTACAGATTAAATCTGATAACATTCTAATACGATTATCCAATTACAATGCCTTCTCGTGCTGCAGTAGTGTATCTATCATCACAACTAAAATGTGATGGCTTGCAAAAAGTTGTTGATTATAGCAACATAACATAAAGGAAAGCATTAAAAGCTATCCATTTGATCTTTCGTTAAAAAGGATGTGCAACATTGTAAAGCTGCAGTCATTTATATGTTTTACGTGCTACATTAATTATATCCATTAATGTAAAATGCACGAGCTCTCACCAAATATTTTCTGTACCAGTGCCGGGTAGCAAGGGATTTCTGGAGCCACGTGGAACAGAACTACAATCCCAGATTTGAGTTCCTTACCTAAACAGGAGGCTTGGAAGTTACGCAGCTTTTGAAGGAGCTGCGCCGTCGATGTTATGGCTCAATAGAAACGAAGCTCTTTTCCTAAACAAGCAATCCAAGCCGACTGCTATTGGGTACAAGGCAATGGCTTGCTCGACAGACCTTATGATCCTGCGGTTCGGGCGCAGTGGGCGAAAGACAAGACCACAGATCAGATAGATGATGATGACCTGATTCTAAATTATGATGGTTCGTTTGTGTTTGATGCTTCTGCAGGGATCGACTATTTTGTTCATGATGGATATTTATGAATATTTTGTTCAAAATATTTTTGTTCATGAAGACAAGACCACAGATCAGATATTTTGTTCATGAAGACAAGACCACAGATCGACTATTTTGTTCTGATATATATATATTTTTGAATGTACGAACTAACCTATCTCATCACCATGAAATCTTTAATCAAATTCAAGTTTTACTACCATCGTTCTTTCCAGCGAAAGAAATCGATCTATATTATTATGTAGCAGTTAACAGTGACACCGCAAGAGATTCTGCTGCATGCGAAGAAAGACCAAAACATTGAGCTCCAGACGCGATTCAGCTAATGAGTGAGCTCTGACATGTAGCTTTCTATCGACATGTTTGGCAGAAGTCCTAATGTCTATGATTAGAGAGTTCAAAAATGAATCACTGATTCTGCATCCATTCGCACCAAAACATTCCTTTCGGAGTACGATTACTAACACAAAGCATTATTACGATTTTGTATAAAATTCCGCATCTTCCACGACTACATTATTTATCTCTTGGAGATTATTTCTTGTTTCATTAAATCATTTCTAACCATTATGACAAATGAATTCAACCGTCTGCTTGAGAATTTAGAGTTTATTGGCTTCATCCAAGCGTATTATTTTCATTAGCATCTTTGATCCACTCTATCTTTTAATCCAACATTTTGTCTTTGTCCTTTTTTTCCGGTAACTCTAATATACATCTTCGATCGAGCTATTCATTGGCTTTATATTTCTTAGTTAAAATTATCATGATGATTGACCTATGTAAATCGATACATCTAAAATTATGCTACCCAAAATGTCAATTCTTCTCTTACTTTCAACTTCATTGACTTCATATTTCCTGGCTAAAGATGTCATAATTCCGCCTAACTTGATAATTGGCCTATATAACTTGATAGATCTGAAGCTACACAACCCAAAATGTTTAAATTCAGATAGATATTTATTTAAACCAATTCAATTCTTCTCTTATTTCTGACTTCATTGGCTTCCTATTTCCTAGCTAAACATGTCATAATTTCGTCTAATTGATTTATATAACTTGATAGATCTGAAAGCTCACTACCAAAAATGCTTAAACCTGAGTTGATGATTGTATAAACTATTTCTTTTTTTGCTTTTTTTTTACTTCTGGCTTCATTGGCTCCATATTTCTTAGCTAAAGATGTCATAATTCCGCTGATACTTGACCTATAAAACTTCATAAGTTTAAAATTTCACTGCCCAAAATGCTTAAACTCAAATTAATGATTGAATAAATTAATTCAATTCTTTTTTTGCCTTTGAAAGTTATCGTAATTCGGTCTAACATGATAAGTGACCTATTAATATTACTTGATATATCTAAAAGAAAATTATACTGTCCAAAATATTTTAAACTTGGATGGATGATAGTATAAGCTAATTCAATTCTTCTTTCAGTGAAATTAAATTTTAGTATTATAACTAAACAATGTAGATCTTACATCCATTGTCATAAATTTGTGTCTCATTATTGATTCTCTTTATTGTTATTATTGTTATCAAGATATTCTTCTCCTCACACTTCACTCCTACAAGAAGGAAAAATAAATATGTAAAAATGTTTCGGGAATCCCTAAAAATACAGAACCATGAGAATGTGAGACATCAACAACAAAGTTCTCCATGTTACTGACTTGAGTGTTATTGTTATTATTGTTATTAAGATGTTTTTATTTTAAAATACCAGCATCAAAAGCCAGCTCGAGCCATGATAGGAGAAGAGCATGCTAATCTAATTGTTATTATTGTTATTATTGTTATTACTGACTCAACAACAAAGTTTTGAGTGTTATTACTGATTGTTATTACTGACTCAACAACAAAGTTTTGAGAAGAGCATGCTAATCTAATTGTTATTACTGACTCAACAACAAAGTTTTGAGTGTTATTGTTATTATTGTTATTAAGATGTTTTTATTTTAAAATACCAGCATCAAAAGCCTCCTCGAGCCATGATAGGAGAAGAGCATGCTAATCTAATTAGATAATTAACAAGATAATAGAAGAGAACAGGATGTAGTTGCAGCCAAAATATTAAAACTAAGAAGAGGATATACTTCTCTAAAAGGGCTTCAGAACTTTGTCTCAGTTGCCACCAGAAACTGTGCCTTGGACAGCCAATGCAGCTGCATTTGTTGTCTCTTTCCATTTAATCATTCTTAATTTTTGCTCTGAAAGCAGCTCACTTTTTTCTCCTTTTTTTCTTTTTCTTCTCAAATTAACACTCAAAATGTTTTTTCTCAAAATACTTCTCCTTGTAGTATTTCCAGGATTATAACAAGTTAGTCAGAAGGAATGAATCATCTGATTTCCAAATAGTTAGAACATCATGACCTGTTGTTAGAATCATTCATATCATCTCTCACAAACCTGAACTTGTTTTCTTTAGCCCAAACTCTTCTCTAAGGATGTTTTTTAATGTCGAACTCTTTTAGCTTCCAGACCATGCACTATTGACAATAAATATCTCCTGATTTGAGTTGAAGTGGTAGTGAAGTAAGACATAAGTAGGCCTAACTTTCACTTGTTCAGCATAAAAAACAAAAGGGTACTCGACTGGTGAATATTTAAAGAGAAGATTTCAAGATTATGACTCTGAAGCCAAGCAATGATATGCTTCTTCTCAAATTAAAACCAAAGAACAGGATGGCAATGGAGGAAAAACCATGAGTTGGAACCTGATAACTGATTGGTAATATTGATGGAACCTGATATTGATGAATAATTGATAGGTAGCTTCATTTTCTGACCCCTTAAAAGAATGAACAAAAGAGAGATTTTATCTTTGATCAACTTCTAAGAGATTATTACCTCTGACTCCATTGTTTGAGATACAAAATGATCAGCTACCTAACATATACTCAAACATCTGATGTTGAATCAGCCAAAATCTAAATGGGAAGCAAAGTTGCTCAACCCAGGGAACAGGAGAAGGATAAAGGGGCCAAAAATTCCAGACCTCTGTGATCCAAGAAACCTTACTCCTCCTCCAAGCTACATGGAGGAATGGAACTGCTCACTTTGAAATACAAACAAGAAACTCCCACGAATGCTTTCCTTGCTCTTTACTGAGAAGAATATGTGGATGACTCCTCCAAGAAATGCAGCAGCATCCCTTCCTCTGATCAGTCTTCCGCCAGCCTAAGTCTCCAGCTATCAAATCAAAGATTCCATGTTACTCGAGCATCGAGATGATAGCAATCATCTGATATAAATTGACAGCTTCAACGGTGATGAAAGCCAGTTCATAGCCTTCTTTGTAGGTCTCCAAGGTCGACTCCAGCTACCTTCTTCCTGTTGCTCCAAGACTTCCACCATGGCCGGTGCAGGGCGCACCGTCAAGAGATCAGACAGCATTGCAGATGCCTTGCCTGAAGCTCTCAAACAGAGCCGCTACCAGATGAAGCGGTGCTTCGCGAGGTATTACTCGATCAATGCTTTTAATTCTTGGTAGCATTAGCAGCATATCGACAAATCGAGATGTCTTCATGTCCCAAATGACATATCAGGTACGTCTCAAAGGGCAGGAGACTGATGAAGAACCAGCAGTTGATGGAAGAACTGGAGAGCACAATGGATGACAAGGTCGAGAAGTCCAAGCTCATGGAAGGATTTCTCGGCTTGGTTATTTGTTGGACACAGGTAGGAGTTCCATCTTGCTCTTCCTTTCTCAGTTAATTAATACCTGCAAACAAAGCTCACTTGCAACTCTAATGGCAGGAAGCAGTTGTTCTTCCTCCATTTGTGGCATTTGCGGTTAGACAACATCCAGGGATATGGGAATATGTTAAAGTCAATGCAGAGGATTTATTTGTCGATGAAATCACTGCTTCGGAGTTCTTGAAGTTTAAGGAAACAATATATGATGAGAGCTGGTAGTGTAAATTACGTAAACATTTGCACTTACAGTTCAGTCTTGTTCATTCGTTCGTGGAAATTTGCAGGGCAAATGATGAGGATGCACTGGAGGTGGATTTCGGGGCCTTCGATCTGTCGACACCTCATCTCTCCTTGCCTTCGTCGATAGGAAATGGCATGCGATTCATATCTAAATTCTTGTCATCGAAACTAAGTGAGAATCCAAAGAACGCGAAGCCATTGTTGGACTACCTGCTCGCGCTTAATCACCGAGGAGAAGTAAGAACCCAGAGCAAAAGAAGAGACAGCATTAAGGCTAAATCATGGTGAAGAACATATCAAAGATCTTTAATCATTTTGCTTTTCTTTGCAGAAGCTAATGATCAACGGCTTCCTCGACACCGTGAGCAGACTCCAGTCAGCGTTGATCTTGGCCGAAGTATTTGTCAGTAACCTCCCCAAGAACATGCCATTCGAAAAATTCGAACAAAGGTGATTCCCACCTGCAAGAAACACACAACAGTGTAAAGAAAGAAAACTTGAAAGTTGGTGTGATTCACATACACAAAGTTGTTCTGCAGATTTCAAGAATGGGGTCTGGAGAAAGGATGGGGCGACACCGCCGAAAGGGTGAAGGAGACTGTGAACTCTCTGTCCGAGGTTCTTCAATCTCCAGATCCTGTGAACATAGAGAAATTTCTTGGTAGAGTTCCAGCCATCTTTAACATCGTCATCTTCTCGCCGCATGGCTATTTCGGACAAGCAGATGTTCTTGGCTTGCCTGATACCGGAGGCCAGGTGCACAACTCATGCCACAACCCATCATCGAATCAGAGACTAGCTTCTCATCGGTTCATTTCCGGTGCAGGTTGTCTATATCCTGGATCAGGTGAGAGCCTTCGAAGAAGAATTGCTTCTCAGGATCAAGCAGCGAGGTTTGACGATTACACCCCGAATTCTTGTGGTAAGTCAATGAATTCCCATGAGTTCTTGTTCCAGGCTTCCAGCCATTTAATGAATGTAAGGCAAGTCCATGTCCACAAACAAGCAAAACCAATGAAAGAGGTGATGGTAGGTAACGAGATTGATACCAGAAGCCAGGGGGACCAAATGCAACCAAGAACTCGAGGCAATACTGAATACAAAGCACTCACACATCCTGCGAGTGCCATTTAGGACCGAAACCGGAGTGCTGCATCAATGGGTTTCTCGATTCGACATCTACCCCTACCTCGAGAGATATGCTCGGGTATGTCTCTCCAGTTCAATAGCTTCAGCTTGAGTAGTATTCTTCTGATAGGGGAGTACTTGCTTTGTGGGATTCTGTAGGATGCTGCCGCCAAAGTTCTTGACATCTTGGAGGGGAAGCCAGACCTGATCATTGGCAATTACACCGATGGCAACTTGGTAGCATCTCTCGTGGCAAGCAAACTTGGAGTAAATCAGGTATCAGCTGTACTTCTTCTTCCTAACACAATGTAACACGAAGTAGTCTGAATCCTTGTGGTTCTTCAAGAAACTTATGGAAGAACACCATAAAACCAGGGTACCATAGCACATGCTCTTGAGAAAACCAAGTATGAGGATTCTGATGTCAAATGGAAGGAACTTGATCCAAAGTACCACTTCTCCTGCCAATTCACAGCCGACATGATCTCGATGAACACTAGTGATTTTATCATCACAAGCACATACCAAGAAATTGCAGGAAGGTATGCTCTCGCACAGCTTCTTTGAAATCTCACTTGCTCTTTACCATAAATTAGTGTTTGGGCAATGCAGCAAGGATAGGCCCGGGCAGTACGAGAGCCACAATGCGTTTACGATGCCTGGGCTGTGCCGGTTTGCGTCGGGCACCAACGTCTTCGATCCCAAGTTCAACATTGCTTCCCCTGGAGCCGATCAATCCGTCTACTTCCCCCATACGCAGAAGCACAGGCGCCTGACTTCGTTTCATCCTGCTATTGAGGAGCTACTGTATAGCAAACAAGACAGTGACGAACACATGTAATTGTCTCACCTTAATCTTTAACGAACGGCAACGAGTTCAGATTTCCAAGATCACTGACATCTGAATCAAACACTGCTCATGGCAACAGAGGGTTCCTCGCGGACAAAAGGAAGCCAATCATCTTCTCCATGGCAAGGCTGGACACAGTGAAGAACATTACCGGTTTGGTGGAGTGGTACGGGAAGAACAATAGGCTGCGAGAGCTCGTGAACCTCGTCGTCGTTGCTGGCTTCCTTGACCCCTCGAAGTCGAAGGACAGGGAAGAGATCAGCGAGATCAAGAAGATGCATTCCCTGATTGACAAGTACCAATTAAAAGGCCAGCTGCGTTGGATAGCAGCTCAGAACGATCGCGTGAGGAACGGTGAGCTGTACCGCTGCATCGCAGACACCAAAGGAGCTTTTGTGCAGGTTCTTTCTTTCTTCCTCGATACTCTCATCGCTGCCATGACCATGGACCGAGTACATGACCTTCTTCCATGCTTCCAGCCTGCTCTGTACGAAGCATTTGGTCTGACAGTGATAGAGGCAATGAACTGCGGCCTGCCCACCTTCGCGACCAACCAAGGAGGTCCGGCAGAGATCATCGTCGACGGGGTCTCTGGCTTCCATATCGATCCAACCAACGGCGACGAGTCGAGCAACAAGATCGCGGACTTCTTCGCCAAGTGCAGGGAGGACAGCAGCTACTGGAAAAGGGTGTCCACTGCCGGACTCCAACGCATCAATGAATGGTAGGTGGGGTGGCATGCATGACTTCGCCGCCATCATGAGCTTAAACCTCAAACTGCAGCTTCGTTTTGGTAGCTACACATGGAAGATCTACGCCACCAAGGTGTTGAACATGGGAACGATCTATGGCTTCTGGAGGCAACTGAACAAGGAAGAGAAGCAAGCCAAGCAACGATACGTCAAGTTGTTCTACAATCTCCAGTTCAGGAAACTGGTAAGTTCAGGGCGAAATCAAAACCACGTCTTTGACGTTCTTCATGACTTATGGAATCGATTCCGTTGCAGGCGAAGACAGTTCCAGCTGTGGATTCCACATCCGAGGCTGTCCCAGTATCATCCAAGCCTCTAACGAGGCCTTCGTCTCAGATAACACGAAGGCAAGCACTTCCATTATTCCCTGAGATTTTTGCTTAACAAAGTCGAGATAAATAGCTAACCAGCCATTACTACTTTACCTGATGCAGGCGCACGCAATCGCGAATCCAAAGGTGAGACGATCGAGCACTGCAACATCGATCCATGTTTTCTTCCTGATAACTCTCTTCTTACCTCTGCATTGTTCAATCTTTTAGGGTCTTCTTTTAATCCATGAACACAACATGATCTCAGGATGATAACAGAATACTTGACACCAAAAATACCTTCTGCCGAAGCCACCGGAGATGCTTCTTCGACCAAATAAATCACTGCGTTATTTGCAGGAGCTACAAGAGACATGGTTGCATTTGTACTTGGGACGTGTATTAATTTATGCAATAAAACAGGGTTTGTGAGTAAAATAAGATTGAGATTGCTGCTATATTTTGTGTACATGTTATGGACATTGCACTCTCACGTACTTCACCATGTGCTAAAGCACAGCACCATTGCTCGAGTGGAAGCTGAGAATAGAACATCTATATTGCAAATATAATTAAAATATACACCTGATTATATTAGTTATATTTTTTTATAATTTATTAATATCAAACCGCCACGAGGGAAAGTTGCTCGAGTTGGCCAAGTGACGAGTGAAAGCTGCGTAGTGATTCTACTGAGGTTGGATTCACACGACAAGAGACTACTACTAATGAGGAGGAGGCTCCCGAGTTTGAGTAACCCAGACATGTTTCATAGAGACATATCATCGAACAAGTGCCATGCGTGTCTCTATTCTGAAAGATCCCATGCCCATCAGTGTATCACATTGCGAGGAGCTGAACAATGACATAACTACTACGCGCATAATAAAAGTTTATTCGTGAAACATATCATCCAACTCTTACATTACATCAAACAAACAAAGTGGGTTCGGTGGTTTTTGTTCAAGGATGGGAAGGAGGATGGCGTTTGGAGTGGAGGTAGTCTTGAAGAGCTTGGATCTGCTCCCTCGACGGCGGCTCCTCGTTCTTCTTAATGGTCCTGTGGACGTCATACGTGGTAGCACCCAATACGAGGAGCCTGCAAGCATTCAGTGAAGTTTCTCGGATCAAACACGAGAGAAGGACGATGAGGGATTCGGCGATGAGCTAGTTGGGTGAATCGAGGCTGACCCGCAAACGAACACCACCACCTGCCTGGGGAACATGTGTTTTTTAAGCAGCTTCATTTTCTTGCGTCCTTTGCTGCTTGATGTTATGGTGTCTTCAAGCTTAGCGTATATTATTTATGATCATCAAATTTAATTTTTTTCACTTTTCCTTTTTCTGGTTTGAATACTCTGACATCCCACGTGCAAGTTGGGCCATTGAGATGAGCCCAACATCCAAGTTTTCTATATTTAATTTCAGAGGAGTCGATACTATTAATTAAGACAAATCTATGATATTAATATTGATTGGAGTTTCAAAATCATTATCGATAGAGATTTACAAGGTTTTTCATGAATAAATGTGAAAAATTAATAATTTTAAATAATTTAAAAACATTAGAATCGACACCGTAAATGGTTCAATTTTAAATAATTATTAGCGTAGATTGGGTTAAATAGGAGTCTTATTTTAGTTTGTGCACATCACGCGTGATTGTTAATGCTATTCCGTTAAGTCGAAACGTTGCTTGTATCGATTCGATCGATCGAGTTGCGGCGGGTCGAGTATGTTCAAGGCGGCCGCGCTGAGTCGGCGCACTACACCCGCCATCTTCTTCGTCTTCCATCCAAGCCGCCACCAGGTGTTGTCCCTCCCCAGACCCAAACCCCCCGCCGACCAAACCCTCCTCTCCCTCCTTCAAAGATGCTCTTCCATGAAGCGGCTCAAGCAGCTTCACGGTCAGCTCATCACCAATGACCTGCTCTCCGATGCCCCCACCCTCGGCAAGCTCATCGCCTTCTGCTGCGTCTCCGATGACGGCGACCTCCGTTACGGCCGCAGGGTCTTCGATCTCGTCCCCCGTCCCAATACCTTCATGTGGAACAGCTTGATCAGAGGCTACTCTTACAGCCGTGATCCCCGAGAGGCACTCGTCCTCCACCGCCGTATGCTGCGATGTGGCCTCCTGCCCAATCAGTTCACTCTGCCCTTTGTGCTCAAATCGTGCGCTTCTGAGTTGGCTTCGACAGAGGCGTCGTTGGTTCATGCTTTGATCTTCAAGCTGGGATTTGAGTCGCAGGTCTTCGTTGCAAACGCGCTCCTGAGTGCTTACTCTTCTTGTGGGTTTATCGGGCTGGCTCGTAAGGTGTTCGATGAGATTCCTAACAGGAATGTTGTTTCATGGAACTCGATAATCAGTGGGTATGCTCAGGCAGGTGATTGCGTGGAAGCTTTCAATATGTTCAGGGCGATGAGGAATTCAAATGTGGAGTCTGATGGATTCACTCTGGTTAGCCTCCTTTCTGCTTGTGCACAAGCCGGAAATCTTGGCTTGGGTAGAGTCGCACACCACTACGTTGTCATTACAGGGGTTAGTGTTGATTTAATTGCTGCAAATGCATTGTTAGATATGTATGGGAAATGTGGGGAATTATTTGTAGCACAAAAATGCTTCAACAGAATGGCCTTGAGGAATGTGGTTTCATGGACATCCATGGTCTGTGCTTTTGCAAAGCATGGGCTACTTGATGTTGCTAGAAGTTGGTTTGACCAGATACCGGAGAGGAATGTGGTCTCTTGGAATGCTATGATCTCTTGTTATGTTCAACATGGCTTATTCCGTGAAGGTTTAAACCTATACACCCACATGCAATCTTCAAGGGTGATACCTGATGAGGTGACTTTGGTAGCCGTACTTTCAGCTTGTAGTCAAACTGGTGACTTGGTCACTGGAAAGGAAATCCACGAGGATATGACAGAACGTATCACAAAGCCTAGTGTCACATTGTTTAATTCCCTGGTTGATATGTATGCAAAATGTGGTTCTGTTGATATTGCCTTGGACATCTTCAGGGTGATGCCTGAAAAAACTGTTGTGTCATGGAATGTGATAATTGGGGCCTTCGCTATCCATGGGTGTGCATTTGATGCCATTGAACTCTTTAGGCAGATGATATGTGAGGGCTTCTCCCCTGACACCATCACTTTTACACGATTGTTGTGCGCATGTAGTCATGGTGGTTTGCTGGAAGTTGGCAAGTACTATTTTGAAGCTATGAGTATTGATTATAAAGTTCCATATGAAATTGAACATTATGCTTGCATGGTTGATCTTCTAGGACGAGGAGGGCAAATAGAGCAAGCAGTTGAACTGATAAGAAGCATGCCAATGAAGCCTGATATTGTCATATGGGGTGCTTTGCTTGGGGCTTGCAGGATCCATGGGAACATGAAAACCGGAGAGGAAGTCATGAAACAGTTATTGGAACTGGAGTCAGATAGTGGGGGATTATATGTTTTAGTTTCCAATATGTACAGTGAGAGACACAGGTGGGAAGATATGAAGAAGATTAGAGAACATATGAAAAAGAGTCAGATAAAAAAATGTAGGGCAATTAGTTCAATTGAGATCAATGGAAACATTAATGAGTTTTTAGTTGAAGATATGAGACATGAAAATTCATGTGACATATACTGCCTTCTTCAAACTTTAACAGACCACTTGATATCTGCAGGATACCCCTCCGTTCCATTGGGAGTAATAAAGGTTGGAGAAGCACAAGCCGTGTTCTGAGTTAGACTGACAAGTATGAGAAGATAGCACAGAATTTTTAGTTCAGTTATGAAGGAAACTGAATTTTGAACTTCAGATGATGCTAGGAAGGCTTTAATTTGTTTGTGTCCTGAAATTAAAAATGCTAAGTACTGATTGGTATATTTTCTAAGCAGTAACTCACAGCACAAGCAGAGCAGACACAGGTTTTTCCTGTCAGTTTTAATTGATAAACCTGGCTTGATTTGATGGCCACTTTTTCCTTGTCTACCAATTTGGCATAGTTTTGAGATATATCACCTGACATTGTGCCAAAAATTTCATGCAACTTGGGCTGATCTGAAGTTGAAATGAAGACCTTTCTTGGAAAGTTTACCCGGAAGCTTGAATTGTTAAAAGGTGACAAAAGTAGAAGCCAACAGGAATTTGGATGCTGTGAAAATAAGTTGGATTTAAGCAACACCCTGTGTCCTCTTTAACCGTAAGTAACAAATATCAAGATCAGCTTGTTAGTTTCATCAGGGTATGGCCAGTTTACTCGTGTTTATAGTCAATACTACAAATTCTCTCATTGTTCAACTTCTCCAGAGAAAAGGCAACTAACTTCCCTTTCAGAGGTAAAATGCATTGATAATAGGTTTATTTTGTTTTTGTTTGTGTATATGATTTTAATATGATATCTTTGTCATTTCTTTTATACAGAATTGGACATTCTACAGTCCTGTAATGTTTAATGCTTTCAAAGGAACAACCAGTGTCTTTTGCTTTAACCAAATACATGAGCATAGCAGGTGAGTTTCTGTTTTATATACTAATATATTGTTGATAGGAGACTAGGTAGGAATGATGTATTTCAATATTTTAGCTAGGGTGAGTCAACAGTAAGACTGTTCCTTTGCAACATGGGTGATGGGGTTCAAGTCACAAAAAAGTCTTTCTACCTCTAGGAGTAAGGAAAAGTACATTGACCCTCCTCAAATGTGACAATTGTGGGAAGTCATGTTCTAGGTTTGTGCTTTATTGCTTTATTGCTAATGATTAGGCAGGAAACAATTATTTCAGTTTCCAAAGGACAGTTTATTTCTATGCAAAATGAAGCTTAGAACAAATATGTGGAGTTCAAACTTTGACTGAATAAATTTCTCATTCATTGGTTTCATTATGTAGGTAATGATGAGATGGCTAAATCTCGAGGTAGTTATAGCAGAAATTATTAGTTAAAAAGTTTGGATGCAGGCAACTTATCTTATAATGTAAGACAACACATTTCTCCTTTTGCATATACATTTGCATGGTTGTGGGCGAGTTATTCCCATGATGATCTGGAACATCTAATCAAGAGAACAATGACCCGAGAGAAAACAGGGTGCACCATAGTTTGGATGTACAAAATGTGACACTGATCTTATATCTTCAACCCAAGAGTATTCAAAACCTATAATGGTTGGACATACATACATTTCCTTGTTATCTATTGGTTGAGTGTTTTTACGTGTGTTTTTTTGTTTTTATTAAATTGCAAGTTGATATTGATTTATTGTTCACTTGTTATTGCAGAATACCACCTGCGTGATTCAGTCACCTGCTGCTTGATGGAGTTGGAGAACAAATGTCATGTGACCTGTAACCTTGAGCATATGTTTTCTGATTCAACCTGAAGATGATTTAATGGCTTCCTAAAATGACCATAGTTCCAGAGTCGGTTAGCTTCAGCATTGGGGAGCAGGAAAAGTTGTAATTTGTGTGTTATTGCCCTAATGACCTTTAAATGGTGCTATAGTTGTTTCTACTATGTATTTTCCCTGTTGAAAGGGAACTACTTGCTACTTTCTCGGGCAAATAAATCGTGTGAAGGGTGAGTTGCTGAGATGGGAATCTGTCCAAGGGTTATTGTGAGTTTATTCTTGTATATGAAGGGGAGGATTACTGTATGCAATCTTACCTTCAAATATAGAGAGATTATTTATATTCTTCTGGATTGAGGTGTGTTACCGTTGTTTCAAGTTCCACCCTAAATATGAACAAATTATTTTCATGAGTCGAACCTTGATAGGTGCAAATGTGTAACCTTATCATTGTTTCAAGACCCCCTCTAGAATATTAATTTTAACACACAAATCTGTTCTCAAACTTGGCAATGATCAATTTAGTTATTTTTTATCTATGGAAAGAGAGAAATAAAAGGGTGGAGAAGTGGAATTAATTGCTGGGGGGGGAACCTCAATAGGGATGAGCATAGTCGCTGTGCAGTTATATGGAAAATCTATTTGCATCTCTCATATGTCCTCTCTTCTGTTTGCATTACAACCATTTTGTTTTGCATCCTTTGACCTTAAGGTTTCGCATCCCTCCATTCAACAATAAACCAAAATGTTTTGCCATGTTAAAAATGAGAAATTCACGAGTAAACATAAGAACTATGCAGTCATCGTGAGATGCCTTTCATTTGTTGCTGAAGATGTCAATTTCTTACCATGTATAATTAATGAATGAAGCTTACATGAAGCTTTAACAGAGAAAAGCAGCTAACCTCAGCTTAAACAAACTACCTACATTACACATGATTTTTATGAGAATTCTAAGATAAGATCCACATGAAGATAGTGGACCAAATGGTAAGTGCGATGGCGGCGACCCCATAAGTCCACATCAAGATGACAGAGCACTCCTCTTGTCCAACATCAAACAATTGAGCCATTGTACCTGCATTGAGATCAAAATGGCACATCAAATCTGTTTGACACCAACATTTTGTTTAACAGCAGCAATCCAAATGACAGATCCAATGCTAAAAACAGTCCAGTTCTTCGTGTTCAGTGCCGTTAGGTGGGAAGAAAGAAGGAAAATTTACCTATACTCATGGCAGGCGGGACAGTAAACTGTATCATCAGCACGTATCGGTACAATGGATCGTATGGCACGAATCCTAATTCGTAGGCTGCTTTTACCACAGCAATCCCAAATGCAGGAAGTATCGCAAACCGAACACACAAAATTGCAAAGACCACCACAGGCTTGATTTGTGATTTGCGTAATCCTGCGCGAGTTTCAGAGTTTTTTAAGGATTGGCACGCAATTATCACATGCCAAGATCACACCAAAGTTGAACTTTACCTTGTGTCAAGTTTCCACCAAGAATGAGGGTAATGCAGGGCACTGTGCCTTCACTGCATCAGTCAAAAAAGACTGTATCAGTAACTTCTATCCATGCAGAGGATTCATTAAAAGAATAGCAGGCATAACAAAGTAGATTGCAGTCACCCTAATAATTTGATGGAGTCTTGAAACACTCTCAGTGGTGCACTTGCCCCTACAAATAGAGACTTCAACCATGGTATTGCTCCAACAACAAATCCTGCAATCTGGAACAAACCAAGAGATGTTAGAAATCAAATCGTGTACAATGGACTAGTGCAAGAAGAAGTTATTCATGAGAACATTACTGCGCCGATGGTTGGTGGAGCCAACAACTCATCAACAATCTTGTGGAGGGTTTCTTTCATTTTGTGCCAGATGCTCACTCTTTTACCTTGTAGATTTCCACTGGATAGTAGTGGTAGTTCCTGAATGATAACACAATCAAGCTTTTCCCTGTAAGTATAAATGAGTTTGTCTGGTTCCTTTTCTTCCTTGTCAGGCTTTGAAGGTTCTTGTGTTTTCATCAAAAGAAAAAAAGGCCAAGAGAGAATCAAACTAAGGTTTCTAATGATGTTTCTAATTATTTAGACATTGTGATTGTGACTTACAATTTGTTTTTCTGCCACTTCTATGGAAAGTAGTATGTTCTCCTGATTGTTAGACAACTCTTGATCATCTTCCTTGACAAGATTAGCTCCCTCATTAATACATGAACCATTTCTGTCTGCCTCTATGGATCCATTGCTTTGTGATTGGCTCCCATGATACGTTTTACCATCATTCCTCATGAGACTGTAGGCATATGTCCAAATGTAGAATCCTCCAAGCTGCAGGAAAAAGAATTACATCACTTCATTTGAAATGAAGCAGAAATACCTCTGAAAGTATATAATTTACCGCCATGGAGAAAGAAACATAGGAAAGTCCACGGGCACTGCAAATCTGTTGGTCACCAAAGGGATTGCCATTGTCTTCACAAACCGCAGGGACTATTATCAAGAGCAGATTGCCCAGGTTACCTGCAGTGAGACAGTATCATAGCTGATCAAACCCAAGCACATATGTGCATTTGCAAATCCTTGATATGGATGATTTACCTGCAGAAGATGTAGCTATCACAAGGCCCTCGAGATGCCGTGGAGGCCCTAAGATCTTCACTACTATCCATCCGAGGACTCCTCCGACTAGGAAGGTGATCCCAATATTAATCGGCATAAACCACCTTCAGAAGACGTTGATTGAATCACTTGAAATTTAGTCAACCGGTTGGTGAGCACTACTAATCATTACTGAATTCACACTTATTTGATGAACCACAACCTACCAAGATATGATTTCTTCGAACGTGACAGTCTTTGCTAGACTGGCAAACATTAGAGATGGGGTGAAGACAGAAAGGACAACCTGGTGAAACATGAAACTAATGGATCAAGGAAACCATTCTGAACAGATGTGAAGGAATTAGAATGACCCGAACATGTCAATTTACCTTGTTCATGTCACGGCGAGCACTGGGAATCAGCACATTACTGTAGCCAGACGCAAGATATGCCCCGAGCAGGCCTATGAGGAGGACCTGCACGATTGGCTCGGATGCCACCAGGAACAATGACCAAAACCCCATCTTCTTCCTCCTCTGTGACTCCGATCAAGTACGACGCAACACTGCTCAATTATGCAGCAATTGAGCAGCAACACCAGCTAGTGATCTAACATCCCTTCCCTGTGGAAGTAGAAATACTTCAGCTCATCAGATTTTGTACGTAAGCTCATGCACTACTACAACTCGTATTGATTGAAATTGTAGTTTGAGAGAGGTTTAGAATTGATGTAAGTCAACAATAGTTAAGACAAACACTGGCATCACAGGAAAGAAAACAAACGATCATTAGCGTCATCGGAGTTGCTGTAAGAGAAAGACAATCATTACGATAACGATTCAAGAATCTAAAACGACAGAAAGAACACAAAAGTAAAACAAAAAAGAAGAATAAGCAATCAAGTTCATCGTTTGTACAAGAGAGAGACGGAGACGTGGAACAGCTCAGGGGGGCAGAGAGGAGAAGCAGATGGAAGAGAAGGGAGGAGTTGGGAAGGAGGGTGGAAACCATGGTGGATTTTTGTAGTAAGAAGAGATTGATGGGGAGCTTCAGCGAGCAATTCAACGGATTTCCGTTCGTAGTATCGTCGTCATGGATGACGAGCTGTGGTGGATATGGCTGCCTTACGTGCATGTGTCTCTGACTCGGTTTAAGCAGCCTGGCTTACCTTGAATTAGAGGGCTGTTGCTAACACAGACTTCATGAGATGGATCTCCCAACTTAGCTAAATATAATAAGATTTGTCCTTATCCTCTAGTGGTCGTATCGGACTTGAATTGCTACTCTACTTGTTTTATTCTTCCTCAAATAACGCAAATAGTTGTATTCTTACGATAAAGATTTTTTTTTTCCTTTTCAATGATAAGTTATCAGTCCCAACTTTGCTATACATTTTCAAAAGTTATTGAATGAATAAGTAGGCTTGAAATGTAACATCTTATATTTATAAAAAAAAATCATCATTTCATCATTTGAATTTTTTTTATTTTTAAATTCAAATCTTTGTTTTATGATACTAAATAATTTTTACTAAAAAAAAATCACAACTTCTTAATTGAGCCATAAGTGACGAAAAAGTCTTCTCTACCTAAGCTTCAAATTTATAGATTACTTTGAGAATAAATATAAAATAAAAACATATTAGTAACAATACATGTTAATAGAAATATTTAAAAAATTATAAAAAATAATCTTTAATATTCGTAAAACATATATAAATATCAACAATCTAATATGAAATGATAACATATTAGTTCATTATGAAACTCATGTATTAGAAAAATAATATAGTAAATAAAATTATACATTAATCATATGCAACACATCTTGATGATATATATAATAATCAAATAACAAAGAGATATATCACACATAATGATGCATTCTCTCAATAGTGGATGGAAAGACATTCTTTGGGATTGATTCCTTCCAATAACGAATGGAGAGTGAACATAAATTGTACTCCCAATAACGAATAGAGTAATGCCCCTTGCTCTTGCCTAGGTGGGGACACGTTCCTCCCAATATTAGATTATGAATCGTCTAACTATTACATTTGATAGTCTGCTAATTCTCAAAGGAAATCATTTTACTTGCCCTCAATAGGGATATATAATCAATCATGATCATTCATTTATATTTATCCATTCATCGATACATGCATCTAAGAAATAATATGATAAAATATTATGAAGGACCATACATTATATATCACTTACTAGAGTATATCCATTGGTGACTTTATAATTGACCCATATCTCCTTTCATATATTTCACTTCTAATATAGACTACTAAGTATAATAAAAAATACTGTACAGTAAAAATCACATCAATATAATCAATTTAATCTAAAAAATAGAAAATACTAATCATTTAGAAATGATATATTCAAATAAAAATTAAAGTTTATCAAATATATGAGGCATCAATCTCTCAATAGTCCTAATCAACCAAAATCTTAATAAAAATAGTCTAATTAATTTGAACCAAACCTAATTCAATTAGAACCTAATAGAAATAACTTTAAATCTTTATAGAACTAGTTTAGAATGACCTTAAACTAATCTAATTTGAATTTGATTAATTTTAATTAAGCTAAGTGGGCTTGAATTAATTAAGTTAATTTGAAATCACCTTGAACTAGCTTGAACCGATCAAATCTGTTTGATTCAATCAACAAATGAGTTTAAACTAATAAAGGAAGAAGAAATTAGACTATATCACATAGCGCTATTTAGACCAAACTAACTTATTTAAGCTTTGGACTATATCACAAAGGGTTATCCTAGACCGAATCACTTGAGCCTTGGACGAGTCATGTGTGTTGCACATGCATATCCTAGGAAGTAAGTTGGGCTAAGCTATAATAGACTGGATAGACTGGTGATATATCTTGTGCTAGTTGTATAGCTGGGCGAGTCTAGCTTTGCGGGCTGGACTATGTTGAGCCTTACCTCACGAGTTGGATTGATCCTTATCACTAAACTAAGTCACATGACTTGCAAGTTAGGTCGTGTTTAGCTATATAGGTTGAACCATGTTTGACCATATGGGCTGGATCGTGCTTGACCACATAATTTGGATTATATTTGGTCATATGGGTTATATCATATATTGCTATTGGGCCATGTTTAGTTATATGATGTTAGGATCCTTTTATTTTTTAAGTTTTTGAATAATGTTTATTGAGTATGTTTAATTCAGTTAGAGTCGGATAGAGTTTATTTAATATTTATTTATTGTTAAGAGTCCAAGTCCTAGTGGACTCTAGGTGGAACTCTATAAATAGTGATGTAAGCCTTTCTTTTCGGCAATCAAGAAATAAATGAATCAATCAATCAAATGTTATTCCAATCTATGGAGAAACCTTAGGAGGCCGATCCCCTCAAAGCAATCACGGAGGTCGATCCCCTCGAAATGATCAAGGAGGCTGATCCCTCTTGAAGCGGATCATTCCCTTTTCTCCTTTTCTCCTTTTCTCTCATTTTCTTTTTTTTTCAATAATAAAACCTTAGGGTTCTTATCAATTGGTACCAGAGCGACAATCCTCGACGTTCTCGTTGCAGCTCATCATCTCAAAAAAAAAGAAAGAAAGAAAGAAGAGAGAGAAGAAGAAGAAGCCGC
>CM017196.1:31513116-31525616 GCA_004837865.1 Musa balbisiana
AAAGTAAGGGCAGCAACAGTTACTCCCCTCGATCTGTGTGCATGCAACCACCTGCAACGGTAGCCACAGCCGTAGCCAGGCAGCATAGCGCTAGCACATGCACAAGCACTGTGTTTACAGCAGCCGGCCAATGGCCTGCTTGCAGCTGGCTTGCGGTCGGCGGGGCTGGCAGCGACGCCTATGATTGCTTCTCCCGCGGGGTAAGGCGCCGTAGGGCAACGACGCCTACAGTCGTTGCTCCCGCGGGCAAAATCCCCACGTAGGGGCGGTCGCTCGGTGGGGCAGCACTACCTGCGGGTGCTGCCCGGCAGCTACACTCGCGGGGGTGCCCACCTATAGGGGCAGCGCCCCTGCCCTCCGCCGCACAGCCTTCCATTGGTAGGGTGGTGGCGACTGCAACAAGGGAAAGGGAGAAAGGGGCTTAGGGTTTTTTGGGCAAAAGATAGCTTTGCCCCTCAAAATCTAAGAAATTTCAATTCTATCCTTTTTGTCCAAATTACAAAAATACCCCCTTATAATTTAGAAAATTCTCTACATGTCCTTGATTTCAAAAATATTAATTAATTAAAAAGTATAATTAATTATTATTTTTATTATTATCTAGTAGTCCTACGTGATGATAATTTATACATGTGATGTATGATGTATGGACAGATGATCATGGACCGTGTGATGTGTATACTTGTGATTATTATTATTGGGGTCTGCAAGCCTCCATTATATTTCTCATTTATTGTCGGGCTTGCATGCTTATGATTAAATTGTAATCACATGAGGAGGTGCAGTAGGAGCGCGGATGCGATAGTGGGACTAATGAGACGGACAATCGCAATACATCAAGATGTCGACGGAACCGACGAGGACGAGATGGACGATCACAGGGCATGGAGATACACCATTGTACACATAGATTTTGATATGAGTGATTAGGCATACTGGCTCGGGCTTGATCACATTAGGTTGTGGTCCATGATAATATAGTGTGATTGTTTATACACATACTAGATATGTATATATATTTATATGCGATGTAGATATATATTAAATATGCATATGTGTGACATATCATATTAGGAGACCAAATCATAGAAACTCCTTTCTTGACAATATTAAGTCGGTAAACATGAGGCAATTAGATTGACCCACATGGCCTTCCATCATTATAGGTAGGGACCGAGTCCCGGTGTAGGTTGAGTTGGTCGAGTCTCTCGAGGCTCACCTATATCACGATTCACTATCTTGCCTATGACATAGAGATGTCACCAGTGACCTAAGGATATGGTATGCTTGGTCGAGTCCCTCGAGGGTATATTATCGAATCAAACTCATCTTGTAATGATGGTGTTGACTTAACCGAATATCATGGTTGGTCGAGTCCCTTGAGACCATGGTGATTTGGAGGCCAAACAGGACGGGAATCATATGAAGTTGTGATCGGCAAGAGTTGCCTACCTTTTGGGCTTAGTGTGATTGGTCGAGTCCCTCGAGGTTACACTAAGATGCTGATTGGATCCTGATCCCCACTAGAAGTCTGCTAGAGACTTCTGTTTCACGTGTTGAGGGTGTCGCGTGACTTACCAGTAAAATAGTGGGAGCATATTAAGATAGATTTCATATTTTGATTATTTATTTCTTATGAAATCTGCATGTTATTCATTTATACTACATCTTTATTTTCAGAAAATATTGCTTTTAAATCTCTTACGTGGCATACTTGATGTCAACCACCTCACTGATCCAAATTATACGGATTGGCTCCACAACTTAAGAATTGTTCTCACGATGGAGAAAATCGCGTACATCCTTGATACAGTGATGCCTATGCCCAAGGAAGAGGCAAGCGAGGATGAGATCACTCGCTACATGAAGTACATTGATGACTCCACTCTTGCTCAGTGTTACATATTGGGCTCTATGACTCTTGAGTTACAGAGACAACATGAAGAGATGGATGCTAGATCTATTCTCCTACATGTCTGCAAACTGTTTGAGAAACAAGGAAGGACTCATCTATATGAGACATCCAAGAGCCTCTTCCGCACTAGGATGACTAAAGGGACACCGGTTCAGAACCATGTCCTAAAGATTATTGAGTGGATAGAGAAACTCAGAAGTCTAGGAATGGTCCTAGAGGATAACTTATGTGTGGACATTGTGCTTTAGTCCTTATCAGATTCCTTTTCACAGTTCATAATGAATTTTAATATGAACAAGCTTGAGGTGACTCTCCTAGAGCTCCTCAATATATTGAGGGAGGCAGAGAACACTATCAAAAAGGAGAAGTCAGTTTTCTACACTAGTGAGACCAGAAATAAAAGGAAAGCAGAAAAATCCCTTAAGAAGGGTAAGGGCAAGGGCAGATCCGGTAAAGTAAAGGTTGCTAAGGAAGACTCAGCAAAAGACAAAGGCTAGTGCTTCCACTATGGCAAAGATGGGCATTGGAAGAGGAACTACAAAGAGTACCTTGCAAAGAGGGTGAAATAGAAGCTTGGAGAAGCTTCAGGTACATTCATGATCAGTCTCCATTTGTCAGACTCTTATGATAACTCATGGGTATTGGATACCGGTAATGCTTATCATATATGCAATTCATTGTAGGTTTTGGTAAAGCCTAGGAGACTGGAGAGAGGCGAGTTGGTGAGGTCACCCTACATTTGCCTGGTAGAGCTATTATTATTAGGATCAAGAGCACTAGGGAGGGGGGGGGGGGTGGGGGGGTGAATTAGTGCAGCGGTAAGATAACGACGGTTTAAAAACTTTCGTATGATAAAATCATTTTCGACGTAAAACTGATTTCGGAAACTTAACTTTGAAACATATTCATAAATGAATAGAAGGCAATAAGCTATTGAAGAGGTTTGCAGTAAAGATAAACAGTAGAGAGTAAATGCAAACCAGAGAAGATGACAGTTTATAGTGGTTCGGTCAATCGTGACCTACATCCACTCCTCCGATTCCTCTTCCGTCAAGGCCACCGGCATCCACTAGAGGTCTTCCTTCAATAGGCGAAGACCAACTCCTTCTTACACCCCTCTTCTCCTTTTACCAGGTTTAGGAGATAACCTTTACAAGCAGTCACTCTCCTCTTAAGCTATTCTAACACTTAGACTCAAGGAGGAGGATTCTAAAGAGATTATAGCAGAATTTTCTCACTTTTGAATGCTCTGTGCTTGTGTTCTTTAACCAGGGATGGGAGGGGTATTTATAGGCTTCAAGTTGATTCAAACTTGGAACCTAAATCTTTCCCATCTCGGGTCCCCCGGGTACGGGCAGTACCACCGCCCAGTGTTAGTTTGATTGACACTATCCTGGGTGGTACCACTGCCTGACATAGTCTCAAAGACTGTGCCATGACGGTGAGACTTCTTTGGGCACTATTTGGGCCTCTTATTGGGCCTAACACAGTTCTTACATGGGCCTAGTTGGCCCCTAATTGGGTTGGCCCAAATCCAATCCTAATTATGTGCTAACTACGATTCCTAAGACATATTCTAAGCTAAACAAATCCCTATGTCAATTCTTCTGGCGAGCTTTCGGCAATCTTCCAGCGAACCTCCGATGAACTCTCGACAATGTTCCGGCGGACTCCTAGCAAGCTCCTAGACTTCACGACAATCTTCTTAGCGAGTTCCGTCAAGCTTCTCTAGCAAGCTCCACGACTTCTCGGCTAGTTCCCGCATAACTTCCGACGAACGTCCGGACTTCCGACAAACTCTCAAACTCCCAACGTGATCGCGTCCTTGATAATTAATCCTCCGATCAACCTTCATTTTGCTCCATGCCTTGCTATCGTAGTTAATCTTGCACATGTAAAACAAACTTCGATCTAGAAAATTAATACTAAGCATTAATCAAATTGTCCGACATATCATTGGTCTCTCGACATTTCGTCTAATTCTTCGGTACATTGTCCTCTCTTGTGGCCTATTGCCTAATCGGCCAGTTGACTCTGCAACTCCGATATTCTTGGCACAATGTCTGCTCTTCTTGGCCCGATGCCTGAATCCATGGCCCAAGCTTTCTGTTGACATGTCGACCAATCCATCGGCCTGACGTCCAATCTTCTGACATATTCCTCCGGCCCAACATGATTTTCCTACTTTAATTGTCTCATCCTGATCAAAGTATCCTGCGTCACTCAAAACGCATATTAAATCAAAACACTTATCAATTGGTTTTCATCATCAAAATCCAAGATTTAACAATCTCCCCCTTTTTGATGATGACAACCAATCGATAACAGAATTAAACTTAACTCCCGGAGTTTACACAAACTCCCCCGTTCAATATGTCATATTGATAGAACCTTGAATTCAAGCTGAATTCAAGTCATTGCAATATTCATCATGAATATTTGCAACACGTCATTATGCATAACATGATCATACTTCTCCCCCTTTGTCATCAACAAAAAGGAGAAGTGCAACTTTCAAGTGTTTAAGATAAGTTCTAGTCATTGCATGAAAGACATAATATCCATTTTTATCATCATGTAAGTTTGCTATCATCATAGATATGCAAGGTAGTAAGATAGCATGTTCTACTTCATACAAGCTAGCAATTTTAAAGATGTGCAAGTTGGCATATTTGTTTTTCTTTGCGATGGGCAAGATAGCAATGTTGCTTCTCTTGAGATTGGAAGCTAGCAAGTGTAGGTGATGTTCAAGATAACAAGCTCTTTCTTCTCTTTTGAGAAGTGCCATTTTTTGCTTTCTTTGCAAAGTGCACGCTAGCAAAATTTTGCTTCATTCTTGAATTGTGCAAACTAGCAAAATTCAAGATAACAAGTTAGCAAGAGACAATGTTTTACATGAAGCAAGCAAACAATTTGGCAAGTGTTACGTTTGCATCTTTTCTTTAGATGTGCAAGAAAGTAAGCAAGTTTTTGCATTTTCTTGACTTGTGCAAGCTAGCTAATTTGCTTTCTAGCAAGTTTTGCTCTCCCTTTATCATTGTCAAAAAGAAGGGAAGACCCTTTACATCAATTTTCAAATTAAGACAAAGGTAAGTATCAATCTTATATGTGCATCATTATATTTTTAAAGTAAAGCATGCATAATTTCAAAACCTTACATTTCGTTTTTCATGCATGATACCGAAAAATCAATCATCATTATGAGCATATCATACATGATACTAAAACATTAAAATTTTTAAGCATTTATCAACATGTTGATCATGATACCAAACATTCATCATTTAAAGCATTCATGATACACATCATATGCGTCACATATATCATCACAATAAAAGCATAAGTATTGCATGCATCATTCCAAATCATAAATGTTTCAAATCATGATGGTATTAATTTGTCAAATTGCATCCTACCATGCATGATCATAACTTTTCATTTGTATACATCAAAACAAATTAATGAATATTTCATGTATTCATATCATCACATAAGGAATATCAAGAAGAATTATTGGGTGATGAGATAAATATTTCATGAATACAAGGAATTGCATAAAAATCATATCATGAAAAGATAAAATTATGTGAATACCAAAAGGCATGATTTCTTTTGAAAAACCTCCTCTTAAATAATCAAAGAAAAATCTCAGGAGATCATGATATAGATAAAATTCATTCAATCTAATTCAAGCATATAAAATTTCTCAATTCATTATGAATCATAAAAAATTGTGGTTCCGAAAAATCATGATTCATTCAGGAAAGTTTCCTCTTTAGTACACGACAAGAAGAAATATAGCAATGATACCAATCATAATTCATTTGGATGGTAGATGGCAAACAGAAACATTGAGGATAAAAGATCTCAATTTTTATAGAGTAAATCTCAAGTTATAAATCTCGAAAAATCAAGATAAAGCTCATTCAAATTTAAATCATTAAATCAAAATCATTTTCAAAAGATTCATAAAAAGATGATAAAATAGATTCATCAAAGTCAATAAGATAGAGAAAAATAATTTTCAAGAAAAATATTTTTCTCTATTTAGTTGTTTCATACAAGCATGCCTTTGTCCTTTTTGTATCAAAAAATATATATATCATCAATCATTTAGGATCGAGAAATAAATTTCGTCATAAAAACCATCATGATCAATAAACCATAAATTATTTAAAAGTCATCATGCATAATTTCAAAATTTATTAAGCATGATCATTATGCATGACATCAAAACATGGTTTCAAAATGTTTAATATTTTTATTACATAATTTCATTATTATGCATCATCGAAATTGATTTCATAAAGCATTTTCCATCAAGATCATTTTGTTTGTTTTAGTAGTGCATTTTTCTTCTTAGGTGAATCAACTTTTCATGCTTAGTTTTCCATACAAAAGCCATGCATCATCATTAAGCATGATATCATATTTTCAATAAAAATCATTTTGTCATAAAATAAGTATTTTTCATGATTATTTTTAAAATCATTAGAAAGGTAAGCATGATCCAATTTTATTTTTGCATTTTCATTAAACATGCAATTTTCATTATTACTAGCATGATCATAATTTTTGCATTTTTATTTTATTATTTAAACATGTAATTTTCAAGAAAATTAATTTAAAACTAAATTACAAAAAAAAATGCATCATGAAAAACATCATGTAATTTTGAAGCAAATTAGGGGGATTTTGATTACCTCATCATTGAAAGCGATTAAGGTGTAGTTTGCCACCTTGCCTTTTTTTATTTTCTCCTCATCTTTGGAGGAGCTCGATTCATTCCAATTTTTGTTCTTCTTCTTGCGTTTAAAGCAAGTAGTTCCATTCTTTTTGTTCTTAATTTTTTGTTTCATTAACTTTTTAAATTTCTTTGCAAGTTCAAGTTCACCATCACTTGTGCTTATGCTTGAGTGATCTTTAAATGTTCTATGTCCCAAATCCTTCCTGTTCTTTGGAAGGTAGTTTTGTTCATCATATTCATCATGTGCATTGTGCACCATTTCATATGTCATCAATGTACCGATAAGTTCTTCAAGTGGAAAAATATTTAAATCTTTTGTTTCTTGTAAAGTCGTTACTTTTGAATCCCAAGTCTTAGAAAGCGATCGTAAAATCTTGTTAATGAGTTCAAAATTTGAAAAGCTTTTATCAAGAGCTTTTAAATCATTGACGACATCCGTAAAATGGGTGTACATGTCAACAACGGTTTCGCTTAGTTTCATTCGAAAAAGTTCAAAATCATGCATTAAAAAATTAACTTTAGAATCCTTAACACTACTTGTGCCTTCGTGTGTGGTTTCAAGAATGTGCCAAATGTCAAAAGTTGTTTCGCATAAAGAAACCTGATTAAACTCCATTTTATCTAAGGTGCAAAATAGAGCATTCATAGCTCTAACATTTAAAGAAAACATCTTCTTCTCCAAATCATTCCAATTGTTCATTGGAAGAGAAGACATTTCAAATCCGTTTTCGACTATGTGCCATAAATCGAGATTCAATGAAAGCAAGAAAACTCTCATTCAAGTTTTCTAATAAGTGTAATCCGTCCCATTGAAAAAGGGAGGACGAATGAAAGAGAGACTCTCTTGAAAGCCGAAAAGAGCCATTTCTATTTAGGTGTTAAACCAAATTAGAAAACCATGGCTCTGATACCAATTGTTAGAATTAAGAGCACTAAGAGGGGGGGGGGGTGAATTAGTGCAGCGATAAGATAATGAGGGTTTAAAAACTTTCGTACGATAAAACCATTTCTAACGTAAAACTGATTTTGGAAACTTAACTTTGAAACACGTTCGTAAATAAATAGAAGGCAGTAAGCTATTGAAGAGGTTTGCAGTAACGATAAACAACAGAGAGTAAATGCAAACCAGAGAAGATGGCAGTGGTTCGGTCAATCGTGACCTACATCTACTCCTCTGATTCCTCTTCTGTTGAGGCCACTGGCATCTACTAGAGGTCTTCCTTCAATAGGTGAAGACTAACTCCTTCTTACACCCCTATTCTCCTTTTATCGGGTTTAGGAGATAACCCTTACAAGCACTCACTCTCCTCTTAATCTATTCTAACACTTAGACTCAAGGAGGAGGATTTTAAAGAGATTATAGCAGAGTTTTCTCACTTTTGAATGCTTTGTGCTTGTGTTCTTTAACCAAGGATGGGAGGGGTATTTATAGGCTTCAAGTTGATTCAAACTTGGAGCCTAAATCTTTCCCATCCCGGGTTCCCCAAGTACGAGCGGTACCACTGCCTACGCTTGGCGGTACCATCGCCCAATGTCAGTATGATTGACACTGTCCTAGGCGGTGCCACCACCCAGGTCTGGCGGTACCACCGCCTGGGGGGCTGTACTGGGCAGTACCACCGCCTAGTACCCTGCCAGAGGTGGTACAACCACCCAAACTGGCGGTACCACCGCCTAACATAGTCTCAAAGACTGTGCCACGATGGTGAGACTTCTTTGGGCACTGTTTGGGCCTCTTATTGGGCCCAACATAGTTCTTACATGGGCCTAGCTGGCCCCTAATTGAGTTGGCCCAAATCCAATCCCAATTACGTGCTAACTACGATTCCTAAGACATATTCTAAGCTAAACAAATCCCTATGTCAATTCTTCTGGCGAGCTTTCGGCGATCTTCCAGCGAACCTCCAACGAACTCTTGACAATGTTCTGGCGGACTCCCGACAAGCTCCTAGACTTCACAATGATCTTCTTAGCGAGTTCCATCGAGCTTCTCTGGCAAGCTCCGCGACTTCTTGGCTGGTTCCCGCAGAACTTCCGATGAACATCCAGACTTCCGATGAACTCTCGAACTCCCAATATGATCGCGTCCTTGACTCCGGGACTTCATTTTGCTCCATGCCTTGCTATCGTAGTTAATCCTGCATATGAAAATAAACTTCGATCTAGATAATTAATACTAAGCATTAATCAAGTTGTCCAACATGTCATTGGTCTCTCAATGCTTCATCCAATTCTTTAGCACATCGTCCTCTTTTGCGGCCTATTGCCCAATCGGCCAATTGACTCCGCAACTCCGATATTCTTGGCGTAATGTCCGCTCTTCTTGGCCTGATACTCGAATCTATGGCCCGAAGTCTTTTGTCGATACGTCAACCGATCCACCGGCCCGATGTCCAATCTTCTGATATGTTCCTCCGGCCTAACAAGATTTTCCTACTTTAATTGTCTCATCCTGATCGAAGTATCCTGTATCACTCAAAACACATATCAAATCAAAACACTTATCAATTGGTTTTCATCATCAAAATCTGAGATTTAATAATTATTGCATTAGATGCATGTTATTTTGTTCCTTCTATTATCAAAAACATTTTCTCCATTTCATGTTTGATAGTTAGTATATATAAATTAGTTTTTGAGAACAATGGTTGTTCGATATTATTAGATGATGAGATCATCACGAAAGGAACATTGCATAATGGTTTGTTTATGCTAGACACTACTCCACATATCATGAATGTAAGTGTGTCTAAGAGGAAACAAGATAAGATGAATAATGCATATCTATGACATTGTAGGCTAGGTCACATCCATGAGGGAAGGATTCAAAAGTTGCTAAAGGATGGATATCTGGATCTATTCAACTATGAGTTATATGTAACTTGCGAGCCTTGCCTTCGTGGAAAACTGACTAACTCTCCATTTAGTAGAATTGGAAAGAGAGCCACTGAGTTACTGGAACTCATACATAGTGATGTATGTGGACCCATGTCAACTCATTCCATTGGTGGTTACTCCTACTTCATTACCTTTACTGATGATTTCCTAAGGTATAAATATGTGCACTTAATTAAGTATAAGTCTGAGGCCTTTGAGAAATTCAGAGAGTATAAGAATGAAGTGGAGAACCAGACTGGAAAAAATATCAAAACTCTTCGATCAGATCGAGGAGGTGAGTACTTAAGTATAGAGTTTACTTAGTTCCTCAAGGACCATGGGATATTATCCCAATGGACACCTCCTTACATACCTCAGCTTAATGGTGTGTCTAAAAGGAGAAATCATACATTGTTAGACATAGTATGGTCCATAATGAGTTTCACTGATCTACCAATCTCATTCTGGGGATATACCCTAGAGACCGCAGCTTACCTTCTGAACAGAGTTCCAACTAAGTCGGTAGTGTCTACACTATATGAGATATGGAAAGCAAAGAAGCCCGATCTTAAGATTGTTAAGATTTGGGGCTTCCCTGCCCATGTTAAAAGATACAACCCCGATAAGTTGGAATCAACAGAGCGGTGTAAGTTCGTGGGATACCTCAAGAAAACTTATGGGTATTATTTCTATCATCTCGAGGATCAAAAGGTCTTTGTAGCTAAGAGAGCAGTGTTCCTTGAAAAGGAACACATTCTTAGCGGAGATAGTGAGAGCATGATAGAGTTAAGTGAGGTTAAAGAACCTAGCTAAAGCACCACTCTACAACCCGAGTCTGTTCAGGTACCTAATACACAAGTTTCAACTTTACGTAAGTCTGGCAGAGTATCCCATCCTTCTGATAGATATATGAGACTTATTAGAGGAGAGGATGTTGAGGATATTGATTCTCAGACCTATGAGGAGGCTATTATGAGTATAGACTCTGGGAAGTGGCAAAAAGCCATGAATTCTGAGATGGATTCTATATACTCCAACAAGGTTTGGAACTTAGTTAATGTGCTTAAAGGTATTGTACTAATCGGTTGCAATTGGATCTTTAAGAAAAAGATCGGAGTAGATGGAAAGGTAGAGACCTATAAAGAAAAGCTAGTGGCTAGGGGGCATCTTCAAAGGCAAGGTGTTGACTATGATGAAACCTTCTCACCCGTAGCAATGCTAAAATCCATCTGAATTCTATTGGCTATTGCAGCATACTATGATTATGAGATCTGACAGATGGATGTGAAAATCGTATTCCCCAATGGGAACCTCGAGGAGGAGGTGCATATGATATAACCCGAGGGATTCGTGTCCAAGGACTACCCAAATAAGGTGTGCAGGTTGCTTAGATCCATTTATGGATTCAAGCAAGCTTCCCGAAGTTGGAACATAAGATTTGATGAGGCAATTAGATCTTATGACTTCGTTAAGAACGAAGATGATTCTTGTATGTACAGGAAGGTAAGTAGGAGTGCCATAACCTTTTTGGTATTATATGTGGATGACATCATGATCATTGAGAATGATGTAGGCACTTCTCCATGAAGGACTTAGGGGAAGTATCATATATCTTGGGGATTCAGATCTATAGAGATAGATCCAAAAGGATGCTTGGCTTGTCCTAGTCTAGGTACATAGACACCATTGTCAAAAGGTTTATCATAGAAAATTCCAAAAGAGGTCTCATATTGATGAGACATGGGATATTGCTTTCTAAGAGTATGTTCCCAAAGACTCCTGAAGAAAAAGCGAACATGAATATGATACCTTATGCCTCGACGATAGGGTCTATTATGTATGTCATGCTATGTACCAGGCCTGATATAGCGCATGCTTTGAGTGTCATGAGCAGGTATCAAGCGGATCCAGGCTTGGAGCACTAGAAAGCAATAAAGTGTATCCTTAAGTACTTAAGAAGGACTAAAGATTTTTTACTATTATATGGAGGTAGTAGCCTCAAGGTTAAAGGCTATACGGACTCAAGTTTTTAATCTGATGTCAATGATAGCAAGTCGAATTCGGGGTATGTGTACACCTTGAATGGAGGAGCAGTGTGCTGGAAGAGTTCCAAGCAAGATGCTACTACTGACTCGACCACAGAGGCGGAGTACATTGCTACAGTATATGCAGCAAAGGAGGGAGTCTGGATAAAAAAGTTTATCACAGATCTAGGAGTCGGGCCAATTAGCGAGGAGCTGATTCCTTATATTGCGATAACTACGGGGTGATTACTCAAATAAGGGAACCCGGGTCTCATCAAAAGTGTTCTGAGGAGGTTCCAGCTTATTAGAGAGATCATGACCCAAGAAAACATAGTAGTGGAAAGATTTCCATCCGAAGATAACATTGTAGATCCACTAATAAAGCCGTTATCTCAGATTGTCTTTGAGCGTCACAGGGGTTTGTTGGGGATCAGACACATAGGTGATTGGCTTTAGGTCAAGTGGGAGATTGCTAGTCATAGATGCCCAGCAAGCCAATCACGTGAGTGATGCCACATGTGACTTGACACGGAATCTTTTTGTTTATTATATTTTAGCATTTATCACTTTATATTGACTATTGCATATATATATATATATATATATATATATATATATATATATATATATATATATATATATATATATATATATATATATATATATATATATATATATAGTGATGTCCTTGGATCTATGGGAATCGGATCGTGATAAGATCACGATAATGAGACCGATTCACCTTTAAACACAGATCCTAAATAATCCCAGTCATAGGTTACTCGAGAGGGACATCGAGATAACCGGACAAACTGGTGTGCTGTATACTCATCCATATAATGGATGCAGCTGGTCTCATAGTTGCTCGTGTGGGGACACAAGGGATACAGTACAGGTGCTCATTGGAGAATGAGTTCACTGATTGATCCGCTTACGA